>NIVC01002198.1:0-40000 GCA_002269645.1 Macrostomum lignano | reverse complement strand
CTTTTTTACCGAAATTCAATTGGCTTGGAAATCGGCAACTCTTAAAAAAATTGGCCGGCTCACCTGGAGCACGCAGCCACAGGTCCCTTGCGGATACAGCACAAAGCACAGCAAGCCCTGACAGTTTCCAGATTCTCATCGCAGCATCCCTTTACAGTTTCAGTTGAGTCGTCCGATTCGAAAGACGTCTGCTCATTGAGCAGTCGGTTCTTAGCGCCGCCTTGCGTTGTGTCGCAGGTCCTCTCAGACGAATGCGGTTGCGACGGCGGCTGCTGGTAGTGCCGATAGAACGGCAGCTTCGGCAATATGAGGAGCGAGGAGAAGCAGATGAGTAGCAATACGACAGAGAATGAGAAATAGCCAACAGCGGTCATTTGCAGATTCTGCGAGGATGCCAGCCGACTAACAATGTTCACAATGGCAACAACTGTTCCGCAGATGTTGTTACCTGTGTTGCGTAAAACGACGTTAAAATGCTTCAGTACTTCAAGTGAAATTAGGTACCTTAAATTGAACATGTTTATAACTGTATAAATACTTTTCGAAGTGGTTTGGTACAGCGGCGGTGTGAACCACAATAAAGTTACTTGAATTTTAAGTGGCATATTTAAGCTTGCTGGGGAAAGTGATGAGCAAAAGTTTGCTAAATTTGTGGGTCTCCGTCACCCCATATCTGTGCCGGCTCCTGAGAGATACTCGGAGATTTGGATTAGTGGATTGGTTCTGCGCAGGACCCCATTAATTGAATGCCTGGAGATGCCTAGCGATAAAAAGTCAGTGCTAGTATTCGTGCATCCTGTGTGAGCGGTGTCGCGTTTGTGTGCTCAGGAAATAATGGCAAAGACTACTAGACGTACTAGTCCACTGAAGACTTTGGTCTTTTTAGTAGCAGCGCATTTATGTAAAGCTTTTCTGTGACTAGCTAATAAACTAATATCTCCCTGTCACCGTGGGGTCTGGCCATGGATGGCGACGCCCCTGATTCCTACGACACGCACGAGGAGCATGACGATAGACGCCTTACCCAGTACGATCGCACTGGAGTAGGTCATGGGCAGCACACCCGCCATGCCGAACGCTGAGGACTGATAGACGCCGGTGCAACAGTTGAGCACAATGACACTGATTAGCGTGACATCGAAGAACAATCGCGGGCATTCGCTCGTGTCCACCAAGGCCATGATGACGGTGGTAGCGCAGATGCAAACTTCGATCAGGATCACTAGCATAATGCGACGTGCGGCATTTTTGCTGGCAGTTTTTTCCTGTCCTTCGCTGGTCGTCAACGGCTGAAAGAAGACGTTGCAAGCCAGCATGAGCATGTTGGGCAGCTGAGACCCGAGGCCGATGTAGTTCATAAAGTTGTGCCTGTAGTCCGCCTCGCGCGAGATGTTCGTGTTGAGCTTGTAGTTCTCAAAGTACTCCTTGGCATTGATGAATAGATTCCAGGGTAGCAGAATGCCCACACCGTGAAGCAAAAATGCGATGTACACCAGGCGAAGTGTGTCCCTCGGCGGCGGCGGTAGTTTCTGGCGTTCATCAACTTCGGTCAGAGCCTCGAGCGAGATGTCTATCGCTGTCTTGCCGGCGGTCATTTTTTGAAGTTCAACGGACGTGCTTGGATGATAAAATTTTCCTGGGTATAGGCTTGGGTATAGTTCGATAAATAGATTTCGTTATTGAGATACACGCGCAGGCCTACAATGCTGATTGACAGTTGGGGTCAACTATTCCCGCTCGACTTCATGCGCTTATCGAGACTGACCATTCGACGATATTGTGCTCTCACTTTGAATAAAATAACCGGCCTCGCTGGCTGATTACAGATTTATTGCAGAACTCAAATACCGCCGCGCTGTCCAATTCTGCTGAGTCTTATCGGGGCCATGAGACTCGGGGGGGGGGGTCAGTCGCAGAGTTCACCTTGGCACCGCGTGCGTCAGAACAGTGGGTCCAGTTCGGTATCAAAGGCATATTGCACTGGCTTGCTGGGTGGCGAAGGTCAAGTTGGCTTCTGTATTGCCTGTAGCTTATCTCACCTTTGCTAAGCAATGCGATAGCTAAGTCCAATTCTAGCCAGTTAATACATTTGAAAAAGTTGAAGGTGTGATTAAAAGGTGTGACAGACAACAGTGCACTGTAAGACAGAGTTGATACACGTAGATACTCGTAGGTCTCGAAAGGGTCAATTCGGTAGCTGAAATAATGATTACTAGGATTCTAAAAAATGAGTGCCATTGTGCGACTTTCATTATACCGCGAATGCATTGTGCTCTGCCACTCAAAAGTGCGCGCGCTGCATGGTCTCGCTTTGGTCCAGATATCCAGATTTGAAGACTTACTGGACTCTGCTCAAGTGTTGCATAAAGTTCAGATAAACTAGAACCCTTTCCGTAACTGAATAGCTTAAAATGCTGCTCAGTGCAAGCTTTTAATTAAGGGATGAACTTTTCATCAGTGTCAACACGAATTTTATTGTTGTTTTAATCGACCAAGCAAAGTTGCAAGGTCGAACATATATAAAAGCACACGGGCTATTCATGTAGCGCACGGGTAAGCATAAGTTAAAACAAAATTTTATTTCTAATTTAGATTCTATTGAGTCAAACTTGACTCAACCCAGTAAATTAAGCTGTATTGAGATATACGAGCGTACTTGAGTATCGAGACAGATTCAAAATAACAGATCAAAGGGAAACTACAGGACACCAAGAGGACTGTACGGGGCCTACGGGCTAACAATTAATTCAAATTAGTAAAATTTACAAGTAACCTTGGTAAAACTAAGCACAGTAATAAATCATATTTGTTTAAACAGTCAAATACAAAAATATGAGTCAGTAGTCAGTTTTCAGTATGAAATATCATTTGAACTTTTATTGAATTAACTATGCAGCATAGAGACATTAAAAACCGGGGAAAAATATTCATAAAACATAACTCGTAAATCGAGAAGTTTGGCATTTTATATAAGCTCTAAAAGCCAAACAAACGTCAGGGTTTATTGGGACTATAAAAACGCCAGAGAAAACGGTAACCTAGGTCAAGAAGCGACCCAGTGTCACATCGTCAAAGAATCGTTTCAGAGTCGATGCATGCAGATGACAGGTAAAATAGGAAAGAAGCTATAAATTGACGGCATTGCTTGATACAAGTCGCCAAAAAGTCGTCAAAGAGTTCCCTGAGAGTCAATTTGACATGTTTTACTGCCTGCGACTTTGAAACGACTCTGGGGGTGACACAAGTGACTCAGTGGCCGCAGAGTCGTATCTGAGGCGTGCCCAGAGTCGTTGTAGAATCGCTGAGTTGAGTCGAAAGCGCACCTGTGTCACTATATGATTTCGCATTTCGGATTTACAACTCTATTGAGTCTAGTTGAGTTAGTAGAAAGTTAAGCGCTAACACGACTCTTGGGGCGACTTTTCGTGACTTTTACGATTCAGCAACTCATGTGATGCGTTCGTGACTCAACAGTCGCCTCTCCGTCGCATTGCAATCGTTCGAGTCGCTAAAAAGTCACCAGAGTCTACCTAGAATCACCAGAGTTACTACTGAGTTGTTTGCTAATTTAGATGATTTAATTTTCTGAGCACACAGCGGAAGCCAATTGAATGGGGACGATAAAAAGCCAATAAACGCAAAAAAGATTAGCAAAAACGTTTAAGACACGACTTTTCATTCACTGAGACAGCTATAGACAAAGGTAAATTGCTAAGCCAGTGTTTCAGCTGCTCTAAATAAGGCTAGGTGTGTCAAATCACGTCAGGTCAGTCAATAGCAAGCGCACGAGCCCTATGCAGCTGTGGCAGCCGTTCGAATGCGTAGTTAAAACCGCTATTGTTGTCCCAGAACTCGCCTTCGACGCCTTCAACTCGAAATCCCAGAGCGAATTCCAATCGTTGCGATTCAAAAGCGCTAATTGGTAGGCAGGTGCGAAGGGTGAACCTGTCCACCGCGCCATCGGCTAGCTGATTGGCGAACTGCAGATGCAAGTCAGTGTGATGCCGCCACGAACTGTCGGTAAGTCGCAACCATACCTGTGTGGAATTAGGCAGCTACAGGTGAAAAACTAGCAATCCATGCCCTCCCCCGTTATGGAGGCAAAAAATTAAATTACACGTAGGTTTTGACCTTGTACAGTCATTATTTTTGGGCTCTGAAGGAAGACAATGCATAAAGCAAAAATCATCCGCCCTGAGAGACAGCTATCAGATCACCTTTGAGCTTTGCCCCCCCCCCCAATGAGCCTCGACATCTCAAAAATTATCCCCATGAGCCACAACACTCAGGCGACAGTCAACCATTTCGCTGACCTCTGAGAATGCACACCCACAATGTGCGCAGGCACACACTCCCAAAGGGTGAATAGCGGCCCTGTTTAGTTTAGTTAGAGGCAGGGTTCTGTGTGCACCCTGGCGCACTTTAAGCGACTGGCGAGAGGCATTGCTGCCCCCATTCCGCCGACTCCCCTGAGCAGGCACACAAGCGCGCGGATACGTACGCAGTCATACGCACAGGCACACACTCACACAGGAGTGTACAGCGGCCCTAACTTTATTTATCGTTAGGCATGTACACTTCACTGTGCCTTGGGGGTTGGCCCTCAAGCTGGGCGTTAATTGCACGAGCAGAGCCAAGCCGAGATTCCAATTCAGCCCCAAATCAATGCGACTGCACTTGGAATCGAGCCTGGGCCGCTGGACCTCTAGGCTACGGCCCGTTACTAAAACTCGAAATTTGCTTCAATTTGGATAGTTTCTAATAACAAATTTTATCTGATTTTAAATTGACAAACTGGCGAAGCCACCTCGCTCCCGAAAAGTCACAAAAATTTTCCTTGATTGTTATTTGTTATTTTTTTAATCTATGAACTTTACGTTCGTAGGTTAAATGACTCTAACTGATTCCAACCAACTAGTTGGACATGTTGAATTAGAATTCTAACAAGCCTACTGTCAGTAGGCTGAGCTGTACACTAAATCGGGTTTCTGGCAGCAAAGGGCATGCTTCCAAGTCTGATTGATTTGAGAAGTTTTTTAATTCTCTATTACAAGCGTTACCTTTTTAGTAACTTATAAAGTAAATTGTAGATTTCTATTCCTATAGTGCATTTAAAAAATCTTGATTATACAACGCGAATACTACGAAATTTGAGAATAGTCCCCAACCAGTCTTGACAAACCTGTTTCACTGGTCCAAGGTTTTGCACTTGCACACTGGCCTCCAGTGCCATTGTCTCCAGCCTGACCGACTCCATCGCGATTTTCTCATCAGCAACGCGTCTCTCCACAGCATCGGTCGGTGGTTGCGTTGAGAACAGAGGCCTCCAGCAGGTTGAGTAGCCCAGTGGCGCCGGCTTTGGTGGCTTGTCGACTCCGGCTAAGATGGGATTGATGGGGAGAAACTTTGATTGACATCGATTTTTACAAGATTCCCAGGGCTTAGAAGCTCAGGTGAGATTTGATGAAGAGTTTTAGAAAATTATGGGAAGAATCTGGGGGGGATTTGGCAAGAATCTCGAGCAAAGTTTGAGGAAGAATCTCGGGGGAATTATGGGGAAGAATATCAGGAGAATTTTGGGGAAGAACTCGTAGAAGGTTTGGGGAAGAATCTTGGGAGGATTTCAGGGAAGAATCTCAAGAGATTAGGAGAAGAATCTTGGGGGAATTAGGGGAGGTTTGGGGAAGAATCTAGGGGGAAATAAACTCGTGTTGGGTGTACCTCCTCGAGGAGGGAGTCTGGGTGCATCCTGGAAATTTCCGATTGTATTGTAGTAACTCACCCGCACGCTCAGCGACCGCGCCCTCCTCGAACCCGAATCCATAGTCATCGTCCCATTGTCGTTCGTAGTTCGCCCCGGCCGCCCTAAGCGACATTTGGCGTCGAAGAGCTTTCAGCACGTGGCCAGGAATAACCGGCGGCTCCTCCGGATCGCAGACCACGACGCGTACATTCGTCAGCTCAAAGCCCAGCGCGTCGGCAAACCGAACTCTACGCCTGCGTCGGTCGGCACGGCGACGACAGCCGGCATGAGTCGGCGACTCGGTTAGGACAATCGGCGACGGAGTTGGAGAGGCGGTGAACTTGGCGGTGTCGGCCTGGTCAGGGCTTGCCGCTGCCAGACACTCCAGCGGTTGAACAAGAATCGGCAGGGCTCGAGTTGAGCACGCAATGGGCGGCGGGAAGGACAGAGTTCGCCGAGGCGGCGGCCGGAACCTGGACAAGCTGTTCTCACAGTAGACTAACCGGAGCTGCTGTTGCTGCTTCTGCCGATTGTCAGCCTGAGACAGTCCATTCTGCGAGGAACCTTCTCCGGTTTTGCACTCGGCCTGGCAACAAGTTGTCATGGTAACGGGACGCGGCGGCTCGAGAAAGCGTTTCAACGGCTGCCGCGGCATAGTCGCTGGCGCTTCGTCAGCAGCGGACAGGGAAGACAACGAGAAAGCCGATGCGTTGGGACTAGGAGATTCTCCCAAAGCGAGGCAGAATTTTACGGCGGGCGGCGGCTGAGGCAGACCCTGCGGCCGGGCATTCCGACTGGAAGATGCAGCCGCTAGACTTCTCTGATGTCGGTGAATAGGCGACAGTTGATAGCGGTGCATGCTGGGCAGTGACGGTGGCAACAGTTGTTGTTTTGACTTGGGTTGTTCTCCCGTTCCCGCTGCCTTTCTCTCTGCGTTGTGTTCTCTCCGGGGCCCGGCTCACTGTCTTCTTGGCCACGCATGCATAAAACCGGGGCTTGGTTTTCCTCCACGCATGCTGGGGTGTTGCGGCAGTCATTGTGCGCACAATGGAGGGGGGTTTTAGGGTGTAAATGTACAGTTCAGTTCAACGGTTCAACGCGGCAGGGGGTGTGTGCTAGTGGGGTGGCGGGGCAGAGATTGCGTAATAGGCCCCTACACGCAGGCACACACAATCGTTCTTGCCTTATCTCTGCCTACTACACTCCTCTCTCTCCCTCATTCCACCACAACCACGCCAGACCAAAATGAATGGAGTGAATCAATGACTTCCGAATAAGACCTCCGGACCCAACCCCCCCCCAAAACCCCAACCCCCACGCCAGCCACCCCTCTCAGAACTTCCAAGCCTCGCCACTTTAGAAGGTTGACAAGAGAAGCGAACTATTTGTCACCAATCTGCACCTGTGTTGGCTGGGTTTGTCTCGTGTGTTACTCTGCCCTACATAGGCCAACGTCTTCTAGCCCAGCCATTGATTTTTGCTCACCTTATTTTATTGCGTACCATGTTTACTTGCCTTGTTTGATGAATGGACAGCTAAAATACTCGTAGGACGCTGCACTTGCAGTTAAAGTTCGTTGGAGGCTGACGTTTTCGGTGCAAAATGCATTAACGAATATAGGCTTTGTCTGAGGTGCACAAACAAGTTTATTGAGAAAAAAGTTTAGAAAAAGTAGTAGTATTTTTGGCGAGTGGCGACGCTCGAAATGCAGACGTTTTTATTTTCTAAACGGATTTTGCCAAAGTTGCTTTTTTCACATCGCCTAATGGGGTTTGGCCATAGACAAATTCGCTCAAAAGACGTAAAGAGAATTTTTATTAGAGGGGGAGGGCTGTGTGCACCCTGGTGCACTTTAAGCGACATTGTCGCACAACCAGTGAGAGGCATTACTGCCCTTATTCCTCTGACTCCCCTGAGCAGGCACACAAGCGCGCGGATACGTACGCAGGCACACACTCACACAGGAGTGTACAGTGGCCTTAACTTTGTTTATCGTTAGGCATGTACACTTCACTGTGCCTTGGGGGTTGGCCCTCAAGCTGGGCGTTAATTGCACGAGCAGAGCCAAGCCGAGATTCCAATTTGTGCGAAAAAACACGCTTCCAGTGTAAATTGCATGATTTGCGTTTAAAAGGACGTAAAAAGGACGTAATATAGACTATAATACTATAGCACTCGTATAATAAATTATCTAACATAATCGAATATCGTAAATTAGAACCAACTACTATTTAAAGCTACTAATTAGTGAGTAGTATAACATGTAGTAAATCTTTCAATTCACAGTTGAGATTAAGCTTCATTGGGCAATTTTTAGTTCGGAAAGTCATTTTCTGTTAGTAGCTGAACCCTGGCTTTTATCACGCCACACAGTGAACAGGGAGAGACCTTCCTTTGTGACTCTTCTCCAGGCGTCACCGGTTCCAGGTGTCGATTTTCTCAAGGATTGCTGCTTTGAAAAAAACTGAATATTACCAATTGGCAACAATTTAATAACCGATTTTTAATTGCCACGGGTTAATAAAAATTAGTCTTGCAGCACACAGCTTAGATTCTGGCTAGTTTGTTCTTTCTTTTCATAAGAAAACAGTCGTGTAACTTCAGTAAAACAACACCGAAAGCGCTCTGTCAGGGTGGTAATCCGTTTCTGATCATGTCGACTGTTCTGTCGCTGCTTTTGCTGGTTGGAATTTCTGCTGTCGATTCCTCATGTGAGTTTGAGTTGCTCATTTTTTGTTTAATTAAACTGCATTTCCCGATGTAATTCTTGAAGCACACTTGCATCGAAAAGGTCACTCTCTGGACTAGACAGAAGTCACTCTCTAAGCTAGTCAAAAGTCACTCTCTATAGGCTAGTCAAAAGTCACTCTCTAGGCTAGTCAAAAGTCGCTCTCTAGTCTAAACAAAAGGCACTCTCTGGACTAGACAAAAGTCACCTTTCGATTAAACAAAATTCCTTTGCTAGAATTGATGAAATTCACTCTCTGGACAAACAAAGTCACTCTCTGAACCAAAGGCACTCCTGTAACTACTGAGAATTCACTCTGTAAAAAATATAACTCCGCCTTTCCGCAAAATTTCAGTCAGCCAGCCTTCCAAAGCAGAGATCCACTCAGCCATCGAGTACGTCAGCAGCCGAGTGAGCGACCGCAGCACCACCGACTGGAGCAGTCGTCTGCTGCAGGCAGTCACCGCGGTGCAGTCGCACCCGGTGTACCATCGCTGGGCTGTTCAGGATCAGATGGTCAGAGCCAGCCGCCGATCTAGTAGGCAATCCACTCCAAAATTGGATTTCCCCTGCGACCTGCAACGATCGACAGAGCCACCAACCTCCGTGCATCGACTTCGACCAGCCGATATTGACGTTGTCGCAGCGATGGGCGATTCGCTGACTGCCGGCAGCGGAGCTCGGGCCACTGGAATTGTTGGTCTGCTCATTGAGTACAGGGGCTACGCTTGGAGGTAGGAGATTCCGCTCCCTGCATCCTGAGATTCCCCTCCCTGCATCCTGAGATTCCCCTCCTTGCATCCTGAGATTCCCCTCCCTGCATCCTGAGATTCCCCTCCCTGCATCCTGAGATTCCCCTCCCTGCATCCTGAGATTCCCCTCCCTGCATCCTGAGATTCCCATCCCTTCATCCTAAGATTCCCCTCCCTGCATCCTGAGATTCCCATCCCTTCATCCTAAGATTCCCCTCCCTGCATCCTGAGATTCCCATCCCTTCATCCTAAGATTCCCCTCCCTGCATCCTGAGATTCCCATCCCTTCATCCTAAGATTCCCCTCCTTGCATCCTGAGATTCCCATCCCTTCATCCTAAGATTCCCCTCCCTGCATCCTGGGATTCCCATCCCTTCATCCTAAGATTCCCCTCCCTGCATCCTGAGATTCCCCTCCCTACATCCTGAGATTCCCCTCCCTGCATCCTGAACTTCCCTTTCCTGCATCCTGAGCATCAACTCCCTGAATTCCAGATCTTGCATCTCTTCTTCACTACACTTTTTCATAATCAGAAGATATTGATGGTTACAGTTTCATGTATGTTTAGTATTTAATGTGATTTTTTGCATACCGGTTTTAGTATCGGTGGCGAACCAACTCCTGAGGAGCACTCAACTCTTCCTAGTAAGCCTTACTCAAATTTGAACTATAGTTGACTATCACAGCATCGATTGAATTTCAACAAAGTGTTTATTTTATTCCAGACATTATTCGTCACAAGCAGACAAATCTTTATGGTTATTCGACTGGCAACGGGAATGTGATTTCTTCGGTTGCCAGGCTGAACGTTGCTGAGCCGGGAAAACTTGCTTCGTGAGCTGCTGCTGGGATTTTGTTTGGGGTTGTTTGGGACGCTGTGCTCACTTGTTTGTTATGATGCTCACCTGATAGTTACAGTGCTCACCTGTTAGTTACAGTGCTCACCTGTTAGTTACAGTGCTCACCTGTTAGTTACAGTGCTCACCTGTTAGTTACAGTGCTCACCTGTTAGTTACAGTGCTCACCCGTTAGTTACAGTGCTCACCTGTTAGTTACAGTGCTCACCTGTTAGTTACAGTGCTCACCTGTTAGTTACAGTGCTCACCTGTTAGTTACAGTGCTCACCTGTTAGTTACAGTGCTCACCTGTTAGTTACAGTGCTCACCTGTTAGTTACAGTGCTCACCTGTTAGTTACAGTGCTCACCTGTTAGTTACAGTGCTCACCTGTAAGTTAGAGTGCTCACCTGTTAGTTACAGTGCTCACCCGTTAGTTACAGTGCTCACCTGTTAGTTACAGTGCTCACCTGTTAGTTACAGTGCTCACCTGTTAGTTACAGTGCTCACCTGTTAGTTACATTAATTTGAGACTTGTACATCAAAACTGGCTGGGTGTACATTCCTGACGATTAGAAAGCCAAAGAGCAGCTGTACACCCTGTGTGAGCGTGTGCATGAGCGCGCACCTGCACACAGTATTGGCGCGCTTGTATGTACTCAGGAGTCAGCGGAATGGGCAGAATTACCCCAGCGCTGGTTGTGTGACGATGTCTGATCTGATGTCTGAATTTCAGCGATATGCCAAGCCAAGCCGAGTCGTTGGTCAGAAAGTTAAAATCCGACTCTAAAGTGGACTTTAACAACGATTGGAAGTTGATAACTATATTCGTTGGCGGAAACGACATCTGTGACTACTGCAAGGATAAGGTTTGTTGAAAAGACAACAAGACGATTTACACTGGTCGAAACTCGGTTGTGGAACACTAACAACGTAATAGCAAAATCTTTTTAACTGGTTGATCATTTTCTAGGAAATTTTCAGCCCCGAGAACTACATCCGGCATATTCGCAACGCGCTAGACTATCTGCACGATAATGTGCCTCGAGCCTTTGTCAACGTTGTCGAAGTTCTGGATGTCACTCTAGTGAAGGAGCTGAAGGACGGCAGCCCCACCTGCTCCGTGCTGCTGGGGTCGATGCTCTGCAAGTGTCCAGCTTTCCCTGAGAGCGAGGAACAGGTATCGTTTCCAAACTCGTAACTTGACGGCTAGAAACTGCACGTGCTCGTGAATTATCGTATGAGCTCATAATTCCTCAAAATCGAGAACTAAAATGAAGCTTTGAGCACCTTCACCTCAAATTCAATCAAACCAATCTACTAGGAGCAAGAGATCGCCAATCTGCAGAAGGACTATCAGCGGCTGCTCAACGAACTGATTGACTCTGGTCGTTATGAGACCCTCGACGACTTCACTGTGGTGAACCAGCCGTTCCTGCGCGACAGCCAGCCGCCAAGGATCAACGGAGAAATCGACTTCGACTTCTTTGCGCCAGACTGTTTCCACTTTGGTGTGCGAGGTCACAGCGCCGCAGGCAAAGGACTGTGGAACAATATGGTGAGACGATGAGCAACACTGAATGCAGCCCTTTTAATGCAAGATGACGTAGTCTGCGGCATTGATACTGTAATCTGTGATATTGATGCTGTAATCTGTTATATTAATGCTGTAATCTGTGATATTAATGCTGTAATCTGTGATATTGATGCTGTAATCTGTGATATTGATGCTGTAATCTGTGATATTGATGCTGTAATCTGTGATATTGATGCTGTAATCGGTGATATTGATGCTGTAATCTGTGATATTGATGCTGTAATGTGTGATATTGATGCTGTAATCTGTGATATTGATGCTGTAATCTGTGATATTGATGCTGTAATCTGTGATATTGATGCTGTAATCTGTGATATTGATGCTGTAATCTGTGATATTGATGCTGTAATCTGTGATATTGATGCTGTAATCTGTGATATTGATGCTGTAATCGGTGATATTGATGCTGTAATCCGTGATGTTGATGCTGTAATCTGTGATATTGATGCTGTAATCTGTGATATTAATGCTATAATCTGTGATATTGATGCTGTAATCTGTGATATTTATGCTGTAATCTGTGATATTTATGCTGTAATCGACTGTGATATTGATGCTGTAATCTGTGATATTGATGCTGTAATCTGTGATATTTATGCTGTAATCTGTGATATTTATGCTGTAATCGACTGTGATATTGATGCTGTAATCTGTGATATTGATGCTGTAATCTGTGATATTGATGCTGTAATCTGTGATGTTGATGCTGTAATCTGTGATATTGATGCTGTAATCTGTGATATTGATGCTGTAATCTGTGATATTGATGCTGTAATCTGTGATATTGATGCTGTAATCTGTGATATTGATGCTGTAATCTGTGATATTGATGCTGTAATCTGTGATATTGATGCTGTAATCTGATATTGATGCTGTAATCTGATATTGATGCTGTAATCTGTAATATTGATGCTGTAATCTGTGATATTGATGCTGTAATCTGTGATATTGATGCTGTAATCTGTGATATTGATGCTGTAATCGGTGATATTGATGCTGTAATCTGTGATATTGATGCTGTAATGTGTGATATTGATGCTGTAATCTGTGATATTGATGCTGTAATGTGTGATATTGATGCTGTAATCTGTGATATTGATGCTGTAATCTGTGATATTGATGCTGTAATCTGTGATATTGATGCTGTAATCTGTGATATTGATGCTGTAATCTGTGATATTGATGCTGTAATCTGTGATATTGATGCTGTAATCCGTGATGTTGATGCTGTAATCTGTGATATTGATGCTGTAATCTGTGATATTGATGCTATAATCTGTGATATTGATGCTGTAATCTGTGATATTTATGCTGTAATCTGTGATATTTATGCTGTAATCGACTGTGATATTGATGCTGTAATCTGTGATATTGATGCTGTAATCTGTGATATTGATGCTGTAATCTGTGATATTGATGCTGTAATCTGTGATATTGATGCTGTAATCTGTGATATTGATGCTGTAATCTGTGATATTGATGCTGTAATCTGTGATGTTGATGCTGTAATCTGTGATATTGATGCTGTAATCTGTGATATTGATGGTATAATCTGTGATATTGATGCTGTAATCTGTGATATTGATGCTGTAATCTGTGATATTGATGCTGTAATCTGTGATATTGATGCTGTAATCTGTGATATTGATGCTGTAATCTGTGATATTGATGCTGTAATCTGTGATATTGATGCTGTAATCGACTGTGATATTGATGCTGTAATCGACTGTGATATTGATGCTGTAATCTGTGATATTGATGCTGTAATCTGTGATATTGATGCTGTAATCTGTGATATTGATGCTGTAATCTGTGATATTGATGCTGTAATCGGTGTCAAAATATAACTGAATATATTAAATTTTAACGAAAGCAAAAACCAAACCGAAACTTCAGCTGGAACCAGTGGGCCAGAAGACCACCAACTGGGATCCTGCTGGTAGCTTTTCCTGTCCAACTCGGGTAATCTTAATTTAGGCTTTAAATATCTGTTCCTTGCTACTTTTTAAAATCTATTAAAGTAAAGTTTTTCACTACAAATTTTGTTACAGGAGCGGCCCTACTTAATGACCAGCAATAACTCGGTGTAAAGTGCGCAGTTCGGCTTATAGAAATTTCCATCACGCAGCATTCAAATTGTTGCACCATTATTGAGTTCGATTTACACTGCAGACACGAAAAATGTTATCGAGACTTAGAGTAAAACAGATAATGAAATACTTTGTGTGTT
This sequence comes from Macrostomum lignano, assembly GCA_002269645.1. Classification (NCBI taxonomy): domain Eukaryota; kingdom Metazoa; phylum Platyhelminthes; family Macrostomidae; genus Macrostomum; species Macrostomum lignano. The sequence goes on along the minus strand of NIVC01002198.1, from coordinate 26,115 downwards.
TTTTTCTTTTTTATGTGATAAATAAGCAGACAGACAGACAGACACTAAGACAGACAGACAGACACTAAGACAGACAGACAGACAGACACTAAGACAGACAGACAGACACTAAGACAGACAGACTGACAGACACTAAGACAGACAGACAGACACTAAGACAGACAGACAGACAGACAGACAGACAGACAGACAGACAGACAGACAGACAGACAGACAGACAGACAGACAGACAGACAGACAGACAGACAGACAGACAGACAGACAGACAGACAGACAGACAGACAGACAGACGGACAGACGGACAGACACTAAGACAGACAGACAGACACTAATACAGACAGACAGACACTAAGGCAGACAGACAGACAGACAGACAGACAGACAGACAGACACTAAGACAGACAGACAGACAGACAGACAGACAGACAGACAGACAGAAACTAAGACAGACAGACAGACAGACAGACAGACAGACAGACACTAAGACAGACAGACAGACAGACAGACAGACAGACAGACAGACAGACAGACAGACAGACAGACACTAAGACAGACAGACAGACACTAAGACAGACAGACAGACAGACAGACAGACAGACAGACAGACAGACAGACAGACAGACAGACACACAGACAGACAGACAGACAGACAGACAGACAGACAGACACTAAGACAGACAGACAGACAGACAGACAGACAGACAGACAGACAGACAGACAGACAGACAGACAGACAGACAGACAGACAGACAGACAGACAGACAGACAGACAGACAGACAGACAGACAGACAGACAGACAGACAGACAGACAGACAGACAGACAGACAGACAGACAGACAGACAGACAGACAGACAGACAGACAGACACAGACAGACAGACAGACAGACAGACACAGACAGAATAGTTCTTTCAGCCCTACAGAGCAGGCCTACGATTTTGCAATTGCGCTGCACCGGCACGAAGATATGTTCGCAAGATTGTGCATGCATATTAAGATGTAGCGAAACAAATTGACAGTAAAAAAACAGTTTATTTGTCTCGATGCTCACGAAGAACCATTTTTTGTTTTTGAAGAATTGATCAGAAGCGGATTGTATTCGAATTTGTAAAGTTGTGCCAAGTAGGTCGAGAAAATATCACAGAAGGTGAAATAAAGCTTTAACACCAGAGGCACTTCAGAAAAATATAGATTCAGTAAATATGATAGCTTTCGGGATTAGAAATCTAAAAAGAGAAAAATTAAAGTTATTTGAATCACAAGTCTCATAGAATTCGTCCAATAAAATCGACCCATCAAGTGGGCAAGTCAGAAGGCTGGCCGGAGACCCAGGCTGTTCTCAACGTAGTCGAGCTCCCTCTTTAGCTGGCACTGTACGCAGCTCGCGCAGCAGATCGTAGTGCAACAATCATTCAGAATGCTGCCTTTAATGTTGTACCTGGCCCTCAGTTTCACCCGGTAAGTTATGAGGGTCGCGGAGCTGCCAACGCAGCCGAGACAGATCGGGGTGCAGCAGCTTTCGCCCATTCGCTGCGACAGACCGCAGCAGAGCTCGTACGGGCCGCAGAAGAAGGTCAGGCAGCAGCCGCTCACGTCCTCGCAGCAGGCCATGATTCCGGAGTTCCATTCGCGCTGCTGAGGCGGATGCGCCAGCGCCGGTTGTCCAGTGACCACCGCGCCAGGGGCGTGCATCGGGTAAGATGGAACCTGCTGCGACTGCGGCTGGGCCGTCACTGGGTGCACAGCTTGGGACTGCATGCTTATGGGCTGAGCTGAAAAATATGCACGGATCCTTTGATTGAAAGTGCTTGATAGTGTAGACATCATAATTAATGCATCAGATGTGCAACCGACAGCTCAGCCGCAGCTATTGCGCGGCGCATCTGAGGGCTGCGTACGGCTTTTCAGTCCAAGGACTTGGTAGGGGGGGTCACCACACACCCTAAGTTACCCCAGCTGGGTGTCTTTCTCAAGGACACAAATTGTTCCGAGTGGGTCGAGAATCGAACCGCCGACTGTCTATCAACTAGGCTACAACCCCCCCCCCTGACGTAGACATCACGGATGACTGAAGTAGAAGGACACAAACACTTGCCAATCGCAAGCCTATCTTGCTAGTGGTTCGGATTTTGTTGCTCCAGGGTCATTATAGCAAGAAAATAACTTTCAGTTTTTCACACTTATAAGTTGGGGAACGTCTCGCCTCAGTGTCGACGATGCTTCGTCGCATTTCATAGGCTTCGATGGTTAAAGAAGACATTATTGCCTTGGACAGAAGATACATATCTACTTCTTGTACAAGGCGAGATTGGGGTGAAAAAAAGGCAATACCATATTTGCGCAATTTTGGATGGTAGAGTCCTTATATTTTAGTTGTCCAAGGCAAAAATTAAAATTCAACTCACAATGCTTAGAAAGTAGACCTCGTAGACAGACTTGCTGATTCAGCAGCTCTTGCAGTCTTCATAACTGCATGGGCTATTTAACTTTTAAGCCAGAAAAATGGTCGATATTGGAGCTGAGCAGCAGCAGGTCATAACTGCGTTGGATACGCTCGATCGATCCCAGAGAGTGGACCTGAGCAGCTCTGACGCCCACAGTTTTTCTCCATCTCCACGGTGTACAACTGGAAGGCTGTAGCACTGATCGATTTTTTTAGCCCTACCTGCTAAGCTTTTGAGAAGCTTCTTCTTTCAATGAGAAGCAGCTGAGCCTTACCTGTAGCCCTCAGTCTGTTCCACACCGATTGTAAGCCATTGTTTCAGTTGCTACCGGCAACTCAACAGCAAACATTCCGGTGGTGCAGAAAGGGATTGCAGAGCTTTGGTGTTATGTGAAGAAGATCAGGGTAGGAAAGTATGGCCCAGAATCTTGCTTAGCTTTTTGACAAACAGCAATCAACAGACAGGTACTAAGGCACCAAGGCACTAAGACATGACACTAAGACAATCAGACAATAAGGCAACACTAAGTCACCATCCCAGCTAACAGGGAAGTCACGAAGCCAGACCTAACAACGCAGCGTCACCCTTACTTGAGGGTGACTTGCGCGACCTCAGCACATGTTCTTGCTCAGTGACTTGTTGCCATGAGGCACAAGCCCTGGCAAGAGCCAGAGGCTCCCAACCACTCTCTAATTTATTTACCCAGACTCCGCCATGGACCAATGGGTCCTTCATTGAGGCTGCCTATAGGGAGTGACTCCCAAAGCCAAGGGTGGTGGGGTGAGAAATTAAACCATTAATCCCCCACTGCTTCAGGTGTGTCACGCATTCTCCACGGGAGGTTAATAAAGGTGTTTAGCTCTAAAATAGGCCAAGGACGATAGACTTAAAATGAAAAAGTAGGAAGAATTAAGTACGTAGATTTAGATATGGAAGATAGACTAGATCTGGTGTAGATTTAAATATGTTGATTGTTTAGACACTGGCTGGTGAGTTCTTGCTAGCCTACTGCTCAACAACCCTTAGCCAGCAGTAGTATAATATGTGTATGTAAGGTTTTATTTAGAATATTAAATTATTTATTTTCGTTGAATTTGCATGCGCACTGATTTTAATGAAGGGACTATTCAATTGAAAACTCAACTTACGCTCGTAAAGTACTCGTATTGTCCCTAAAAGAGACTGTATGTGATGAATTAGCCCTAAATTCCAAAACACGAATATCGAGCTACATGAAATCCCCAATCAGAATTCCCAATAGGAATTCCCAGCACTCAGCGAATTCACGACCGGTCGCGTTGGTTGAATGGTCTCAGAGCTTTGACATCGATGCGGTCAATAAGCAGTCCATTTTTTATTGTTTCAAGTACATCTGCATGCTGGCGGAGGGCTGCTGGGGCTGCTTGGGGCGGAGACTAAGGGGATGACAGATGGGGGCGGATATTTGAGTGGGGCGGATATTTATGAGGGTGGTGAGGACTATAGGGTGGAGAATCCGGGCGGAGATTCGGGGGGGGGGATTCACTCTCTGTGTCTGTCTGTCTGTCTGTCTGTCTGTCTGTCTGTCTGTCTGTCTGTCTGTCTGTCTGTCTGTCTGTCTGTCTGTCTGTCTGTCTGTCTGTCTGTCTGTCTGTCTGTCTGTCTGTCTGTCTGTCTGTCTGTCTGTCTGTCTGTCTGTCTTAGTGTCTGTCTGTCTGTCTGTCTGTCTGTCTGTCTGTCTGTCTGTCTGTCTGTCTGTCTTAGTGTCTGTCTTAGTGTCTGTCTTAGTGTCTGTCTGTCTGTCTGTCTGTCTTAGTGTCTGTCTTAGTGTCTGTCTGTCTGTCTGTCTGTCTGTCTGTCTGTCTGTCTGTCTTAGTGTCTGTCTTAGTGTCTGTCTGTCTGTCTGTCTGTCTGTCTGTCTGTCTTAGTGTCTGTCTTAGTGTCTGTCTGTCTGTCTTAGTGTCTGTCTGTCTGTCTGTCTGTCTGTCTGTCTGTCTGTCTGTCTGTCTGTCTGTCTGTCTGTCTGTCTGTCTGTCTGTCTGTCTGTCTGTCTGTCTGTCTGTCTGTCTGTCTGTCTGTCTGTCTGTCTGTCTGTCTGTCTGTCTGTCTGTCTGTCTGTCTGTCTGTCTGTCTGTCTGTCTGTCTGTCTGTCTGTCTGTCTGTCTGTCTGTCTGTCTGTCTGTCTGTCTGTCTGTCTGTCTGTCTGTCTGTCTAGCCCAGCATGCCGGACCAACTGTGCCCATCTGGCTTCAAGCCCTGTTATTATCAATTTTTCATGCCCTGATATTTCATCAGTCGCTCCATCTTCGCTGGCGACTCCACCCGCCACCCCCGCTACGTGTCCGTCTTCTCTTTTTCTGTCTCCCTGTCCGCTCTGTTTCTCCTTAGTCTACTCGCAGCATCTGCGCTTGCTTGACTCTCTTAATTATTTCCTGACTGCGCCAGATTATCTCTGGCCATCCGTGGCAGTCAAAGCCAGGGAGGGGATGGGGGTTGAGGGTGACGCAGCTGCAGGTTGGCTGTAGAGATTTTGGGCTGCACGAGGCGAGGGGTTGGTTGGGATAGAGCAGGAAGGGACAAGAGAGACGAAAGTAGGAAAGTAATGATAATTTGTCTTCTGAAAATGCTGCTGCTGCTACTGTGTGTATACTTTTTTAACGCGATAAAAGACACGCTTCATCCACGGCTACATGATTATTAAACAGGTCTGATTAAATTTTTGATGACCAGCTGGTGGGGGTTGGGACTGATGCATGGATGATTAGATTGTTCAGCCAGGCGGAGCCTGACGCCCCCGAGCTCGCCTTTTTTAATGTGTGTGTGGGCTTCGTTTTTCTATCTATAAAAATATTCTACCTGTTAGTCATTGCCATCCTCTATAATTCGTTGGGTTGGGGGTCGTTGCCCCCTGTAATTCGTGGATGGGCTCAGTATAAATAAACAATGCATGAATTTCGCATTTCTGCAGCGAGTCACCATGCTGTGTATTTCTCCTATTGGACAACGTTGAGATTCGTCTCTCATCCAACATTGAGATTCGTCTCTCATCCAACATTGAGATTCGTCTCTCATCCAACATTAAGATTCGTCTCTCATCCAACATTGAGATTCGTCTCTCATCCAACATTGAGATTCGTCTCTCATCCAACATTGAGATTCGTCTCTAATCCAACATTGAGATTCGTCTCTTTTCCAACATTGAGATTCGTCTCTCATCCAACATTGAGATTCGTCTCTCATCCAACATTGGGATTCGTCTCTCATCCAACATTGAGATTCGTCGCTCATCCAACATTGAGATTCGTCTCTCATCCAACATTGAGATTCGTCTCTCATCCAACATTGAGATTCGTCTGTAATCCAACGTTGAGATTCGTCTCTCATCCAACATTGAGATTCGTCTCTCATCCAACATTGAGATTCGTCTGTAATCCAACGTTGAGATTCGTCTCTCATCCAACATAGAGATTCGTCTCTCATCCAACATTGAGATTCGTCTCTCATCCAACATTAAGATTCGTCTCTCATCCAACATTGAGATTCGTCTCTCATCCAACATTGAGATTCGTCTCTCATCCAACATTGAGATTCGTCTCTAATCCAACATTGAGATTCGTCTCTTTTCCAACATTGAGATTCGTCTCTCATACAACATTGAGATTCGTCTCTCATCCAACATTGGGATTCGTCTCTCATCCAACATTGAGATTCGTCTCTCATCCAACATTGAGATTCGTCTCTCATACAACATTGAGATTCGTCTCTCATCCAACATTGAGATTCGTCTGTAATCCAACGTTGAGATTCGTCTCTCATCCAACATTGAGATTCGTCTCTCATACAACATAGAGATTCGTCTCTCATCCAACATAGAGATTCGTCTCTCATCCAACATTGAGATTCGTCTCTCATCCAACATTGAGATTCGTCTCTCATCCAACATTGAGATTCGTCTCTCATACAACATTGAGATTCGTCTCTCATCCAAAATTGAGATTCGTCTCTCATACAACATTGAGATTCGTCTTTCATCCAACATTGAGATTCGTCTCTCATACAACATTGAGATTCGTCTCTCATCCAACATTGAGATTCGTCTCTAATCCAACATTGAGATTCGTATCTCATCCAAAATTGAGATTCGTCTTTCATCCAACATTGAGATTCGTCTCTCATACAACATTGAGATTCGTCTTTCATCCAACATTGAGATTCGTCTCTAATCCAACATTGAGATTCGTATCTCATCCAAATTGAGATTCGTCTCTCATACAACATTGAGATTCGTCTCTCATCCAACATTGAGATTCGTCTCTCATACAACATTGAGATTCGTCTCTCATACAACATTGAGATTCGTCTCTCATACAACATTGAGATTCGTCTCTCATACAACATTGAGATTCGTCTCTCATCCAACATTGAGATTCGTCTCTTTTCCAACATTGAGATTCGTCTCTCATCCAAAATTGAGATTCGTCTCTCATACAACATTGAGATTCGTCTCTCATCCAACATTGAGATTCGTCTCTCATCCAAAATTGAGATTCGTCTTTCATCCAACATTGAGATTAGTCTCTCATACAACATTGAGATTCGTATCTCATCCAAAATTGAGATTCGTCTCTCATACAACATTGAGATTCGTCTCTCATACAACATTGAGATTCGTCTCTCATACAACATTGAGATTCGTCTCTCATCCAACATTGAGATTCGTCTCTCATACAACATTGAGATTCGTCTCTCATACAACATTGAGATTCGTCTCTCATCCAACATTGAGATTCGTCTCTAATCCAACATTGAGATTCGTCTCTCATCCAACATTGAGATTCGTCTCTCATCCAACATTGAGATTCGTCTCTCATCCAACATTGAGATTCGTCTCTTTTCCAACATTGAGATTCGTCTCTTTTCCAACATTGAGATTCGTCTTTTTTCCAACATTGAGATTCGTCTCTTTTCCAACATTGAGATTCGTCTCTCATCAAACATTGAGATTCGTCTCTTTTCCAACATTGAGATTCGTCTCTCATCCAACATTGAGATTCGTCTCTCATCCAACATTGAGATTCGTCTCTAATCCAACATTGAGATTCGTCTCTCATACAACATTGAGATTCGTCTCTCATCCAACATTGAGATTCGTCTCTCATCCAAAATTGAGATTCGTCTCTCATCCAACATTGAGATTCGTCTCTCATACAACATTGAGATTCGTATCTCATCCAAAATTGAGATTCGTCTCTCATACAACATTGAGATTCGTCTCTCATACAACATTGAGATTCGTCTCTCATACAACATTGGGATTCGTCTCTCATCCAACATTGAGATTCGTCTCTCATCCAACATTGAGATTCGTCTCTCATACAACATTGAGATTCGTCTCTCATCCAACATTGAGATTCGTCTCTCATACAACATTGAGATTCGTCTCTCATCCAACATAGAGATTCGTCTCTCATACAACATTGAGATTCGTCTCTCATCCAACATTAAGATTCGTCTCTCATCCAACATTGAGATTCGTCTCTCATACAACATTGAGATTCGTCTCTCATCCAAAATTGAGATTCGTCTCTCATACAACATTGAGATTCGTCTTTCATCCAACATTGAGATTCGTCTCTCATACAACATTGAGATTCGTCTCTCATCCAACATTGAGATTCGTCTCTAATCCAACATTGAGATTCGTATCTCATCCAAAATTGAGATTCGTATTTCATCCAACATTGAGATTCGTCTCTCATACAACATTGAGATTCGTCTTTCATCCAACATTGAGATTCGTCTCTAATCCAACATTGAGATTCGTATCTCATCCAAAATTGAGATTCGTCTCTCATACAACATTGAGATTCGTCTCTCATCCAACATTGAGATTCGTCTCTCATACAACATTGAGATTCGTCTCTCATACAACATTGAGATTCGTCTCTAATCCAACATTGAGATTCGTCTCTCATACAACATTGAGATTCGTCTCTCATCCAAAATTGAGATTCGTCTCTCATCCAACATTGAGATTCGTCTCTCATCCAACATTGAGATTCGTCTCTCATCCAAAATTGAGATTCGTCTTTCATCCAACATTGAGATTAGTCTCTCATACAACATTGAGATTCGTATCTCATCCAAAATTGAGATTCGTCTCTCATACAACATTGAGATTCGTCTCTCATACAACATTGAGATTCGTCTCTCATACAACATTGAGATTCGTCTCTCATCCAACATTGAGATTCGTCTCTAATCCAACATTGAGATTCGTCTCTTTTCCAACATTGAGATTCGTCTCTCATACAACATTGAGATTCGTCTCTCATCCAACATTGAGATTCGTCTCTTTTCCAACATTGAGATTCGTCTCTAATCCAACATTGAGATTCGTCTCTCATCCAACATTGAGATTCGTCTCTTTTCCAACATTGAGATTCGTCTCTTTTCCAACATTGAGATTCGTCTTTTTTCCAACATTGAGATTCGTCTCTTTTCCAACATTGAGATTCGTCTCTCATCAAACATTGAGATTCGTCTCTTTTCCAACATTGAGATTCGTCTCTCATCCAACATTGAGATTCGTCTCTCATCCAACATTGAGATTCGTCTCTCATCCAACATTGAGATTCGTCTCTCATCCAAAATTGAGATTCGTCTTTCATCCAACATTGAGATTCGTCTCTCATACAACATTGAGATTCGTATCTCATCCAAAATTGAGATTCGTCTCTCATACAACATTGAGATTCGTCTCTCATACAACATTGAGATTCGTCTCTCATACAACATTGAGATTCGTCTCTCATCCAACATTGAGATTCGTCTCTCATACAACATTGAGATTCGTCTCTCATACAACATTGAGATTCGTCTCTCATCCAACATTGAGATTCGTCTCTAATCCAACATTGAGATTCGTCTCTCATCCAACATTGAGATTCGTCTCTCATCCAACATTGAGATTCGTCTCTCATCCAACATTGAGATTCGTCTGTAATCCATTATTAGATTCGTCTCTCATCCAACATTGAGATTCGTCTCTCATACAACATTGAGATTCGTCTCTAATCCAACATTGAGATTCGTCTCTAATCCAACATTGAGATTCGTCTCTCATCAAACATTGAGATTCGTCTCTCATACAACATTGAGATTCGTATCTCATCCAAAATTGAGATTCGTCTCTCATACAACATTGAGATTCGTCTCTCATCCAACATTGAGATTCGTCTCTCATACAACATTGAGATTCGTCTCTTTTCCAACATTGAGATTCGTCTCTCATCCAACATTGAGATTCGTCTCTCATCCAACATTGAGATTCGTCTCTCATCCAACATTGAGATTCGTCTCTTTTCCAACATTGAGATTCGTCTTTCATCCAACATTGAGATTCGTCTTTTTTCCAACATTGAGATTCGTCTCTCATACAACATTGAGATTCGTCTCTTTTCCAACATTGAGATTCGTCTCTCATCCAACATTGAGATTCGTCTCTCATCCAACATTGAGATTCGTCTCTCATCCAACATTGAGATTCGTCTCTTTTCCAACATTGAGATTCGTCTTTCATCCAACATTGAGATTCGTCTTTTTTCCAACATTGAGATTCGTCTCTTTTCCAACATTAAGATTCGTCTCTCATACAACATTGAGATTCGTCTCTTTTCCAACATTGAGATTCGTCTCTCATCCAACATTGAGATTCGTCTCTCATCCAACATTGAGATTCGTCTCTAATCCAACATTGAGATTCGTCTCTCATCCAACATTGAGATTCGTCTCTCATACAACATTGAGATTCGTCTCTCATCCAACATTGAGATTCGTCTCTCATCCAACATTGAGATTCGTCTCTTTTCCAACATTGAGATTCGTCTCTAATCCAACATTGAGATTCGTCTCTCATACAACATTGAGATTCGTCTCTAATCCAACATTGAGATTCGTCTCTTTTCCAACATTGAGATTTGTCTCTCATACAACATTGAGATTCGTCTCTCATCCAACATTGAGATTCGTCTCTTTTCCAACATTGAGATTCGTCTCTAATCCAACATTGAGATTCGTCTCTCATCCAATATTGAGATTCGTCTCTCATCCAACATTGAGATTCGTCTCTTTTCCAACATTGAGATTCGTCTCTAATCCAACATTGAGATTCGTCTCTCATACAACATTGAGATTCGTCTCTCATCCAACATTGAGATTCGTCTCTCATACAACATTGAGATTCGTCTCTCATACAACATTGAGATTCGTCTCTCATCCAACATTGAGATTCGTCTCTAATCCAACATTGAGATTCGTCTCTTTTCCAACATTGAGATTCGTCTTTTTTCCAACATTGAGATTCGTCTCTTTTCCAACATTGAGATTCGTCTCTCATCAAACATTGAGATTCGTCTCTTTTCCAACATTGAGATTCGTCTTTTTTCCAACATTGAGATTCGTCTCTTTCCAACATTGAGATTCGTCTCTCATCAACATTGAGATTCGTCTCTTTTCCAACATTGAGATTCGTCTCTCATCCAACATTGAGATTCGTCTCTCATCCAACATTGAGATTCGTCTTTTTTCCAACATTGAGATTCGTCTCTCATACAACATTGAGATTCGTCTCTTTTCCAACATTGAGATTCGTCTCTCATCCAACATTGAGATTCGTCTCTCATCCAACATTGAGATTCGTCTCTCATCCAACATTGAGATTCGTCTCTTTTCCAACATTGAGATTCGTCTTTCATCCAACATTGAGATTCGTCTTTTTTCCAACATTGAGATTCGTCTCTTTTCCAACATTAAGATTCGTCTCTCATCCAACATTGAGATTCGTCTCTTCCAACATTGAGATTCGTCTCTCATCCAACATTGAGATTCGTCTCTCATCCAACATTGAGATTCGTCTCTCAATCCAACATTGAGATTCGTCTCTCATCCAACATTGAGATTCGTCTCTCATACAACATTGAGATTCGTCTCTCATCCAACATTGAGATTCGTCTCTCATCCAACATTGAGATTCGTCTCTTTTCCAACATTGAGATTCGTCTCTAATCCAACATTGAGATTCGTCTCTCATACCAACATTGAGATTCGTCTCTAATCCAACATTGAGATTCGTCTCTTCCAACATTGAGATTCGTCTCTCATACAACATTGAGATTCGTCTCTCATCCAACATTGAGATTCGTCTCTTTTCCAACATTGAGATTCGTCTCTAATCCAACATTGAGATTCGTCTCTCATCCAACATTGAGATTCGTCTCTCATCCAACATTGAGATTCGTCTCTTTTCCAACATTGAGATTCGTCTCTCAATCCAACATTGAGATTCGTCTCTCATACAACATTGAGATTCGTCTCTCATCCAACATTGAGATTCGTCTCTCATACAACATTGAGATTCGTCTCTCATCCAACATTGAGATTCGTCTCTCATCCAACATTGAGATTCGTCTCTAATCCAACATTGAGATTCGTCTCTTTTCCAACATTGAGATTCGTCTTTTTTCCAACATTGAGATTCGTCTCTTTTCCAACATTGAGATTCGTCTCTCATCCAACATTGAGATTCGTCTCTTTTCCAACATTGAGATTCGTCTCTCATCCAACATTGAGATTCGTCTCTTTTCCAACATTGAGATTCGTCTCTCATCCAACATTGAGATTCGTCTCTCATCCAACATTGAGATTCGTCTCTCATCCAACATTGAGATTCGTCTCTCATCCAACATTGAGATTCGTCTCTATCCAACATTGAGATTCGTCTCTCATCCAACATTGAGATTCGTCTCTCATCCAACATTGAGATTCGTCTCTCATCCAACATTGAGATTCGTCTCATCCAACATTGAGATTCGTCTCTCATACAACATTGAGATTCGTCTCTCATCCAACATTGAGATTCGTCTCTCATACAACATTGAGATTCGTCTCTCATCCAACATTGAGATTCGTCTCTCATCCAACATTGAGATTCGTCTCTTTTCCAACATTGAGATTCGTCTCTCATCCAACATTGAGATTCGTCTCTCATCCAACATTGAGATTCGTCTCTCATCCAACATTGAGATTCGTCTCTTTTCCAACATTGAGATTCGTCTCTCATCCAACATTGAGATTCGTCTCTTTTCCAACATTGAGATTCGTCTCTCATCCAACATTGAGATTCGTCTCTTTTCCAACATTGAGATTCGTCTCTCATCCAACATTGAGATTCGTCTCTCATCCAACATTGAGATTCGTCTCTCATCCAACATTGAGATTCGTCTCTTTTCCAACATTGAGATTCGTCTCTTTTCCAACATTGAGATTCGTCTCTTCCAACATTGAGATTCGTCTCTTTTCCAACATTGAGATTCGTCTCTCATCCAACATTGAGATTCGTCTCTCATCCAACATTGAGATTCGTCTCTCATCCAACATTGAGATTCGTCTCTCATCCAACATTGAGATTCGTCTCTCATCCAACATTGAGATTCGTCTCTCATCCAACATTGAGATTCGTCTCTCATCCAACATTGAGATTCGTCTCTCATCCAACATTGAGATTCGTCTCTAATCCAACATTGAGATTCGTCTCTTCCAACATTGAGATTCGTCTCTAATCCAACATTGAGATTCGTCTCTCATCCAACATTGAGATTCGTCTCTAATCCAACATTGAGATTCGTCTCTCATCCAACATTGAGATTCGTCTCTCATCCAACATTGAGATTCGTCTCTCATCCAACATTGAGATTCGTCTCTCATCCAACATTGAGATTCGTCTCTCATCCAACATTGAGATTCGTCTCTCATCCAACATTGAGATTCGTCTCTCATCCAACATTGAGATTCGTCTCTCATCCAACATTGAGATTCGTCTCTCATCCAACATTGAGATTCGTCTCTCATCCAACATTGAGATTCGTCTCTAATCCAACATTGAGATTCGTCTCTCATACCAACATTGAGATTCGTCTCTCATCCAACATTGAGATTCGTCTCTCATACAACATTGAGATTCGTCTCTCATCCAACATTGAGATTCGTCTCTCATCCAACATTGAGATTCGTCTCTCATCCAACATTGAGATTCGTCTCTCATCCAACATTGAGATTCGTCTCTCATCCAACATTGAGATTCGTCTCTCATCCAACATTGAGATTCGTCTCTCATCCAACATTGAGATTCGTCTCTCATCCAACATTGAGATTCGTCTCTCATCCAACATTGAGATTCGTCTCTCATCCAACATTGAGATTCGTCTCTATCCAACATTGAGATTCGTCTCTCATCAACATTGAGATTCGTCTCTCATACAACATTGAGATTCGTCTCTCATCAACATTGAGATTCGTCTCTCATACAACATTGAGATTCGTCTCTCATCAACATTGAGATTCGTCTCTCATCCAACATTGAGATTCGTCTCTCATCCAACATTGAGATTCGTCTCTCATCCAACATTGAGATTCGTCTCTCATCCAACATTGAGATTCGTCTCTCATCCAACATTGAGATTCGTCTCTCATCCAACATTGAGATTCGTCTCTCATCCAACATTGAGATTCGTCTCTCATCCAACATTGAGATTCGTCTCTCATCCAACATTGAGATTCGTCTCTCATCCAACATTGAGATTCGTCTCTAATCCAACATTGAGATTCGTCTCTTTTCCAACATTGAGATTCGTCTCTAATCCAACATTGAGATTCGTCTCTTCCAACATTGAGATTCGTCTCTAATCCAACATTGAGATTCGTCTCTCATCCAACATTGAGATTCGTCTCTCATCCAACATTGAGATTCGTCTCTTCCAACATTGAGATTCGTCTCTCATCCAACATTGAGATTCGTCTCTCATCCAACATTGAGATTCGTCTCTCATCCAACATTGAGATTCGTCTCTCATCCAACATTGAGATTCGTCTCTCATCCAACATTGAGATTCGTCTCTCATCCAACATTGAGATTCGTCTCTCATCCAACATTGAGATTCGTCTCTCATCCAACATTGAGATTCGTCTCTCATACAACATTGAGATTCGTCTCTCATCCAACATTGAGATTCGTCTCTCATACAACATTGAGATTCGTCTCTCATCCAACATTGAGATTCGTCTCTCATCCAACATTGAGATTCGTCTCTCATCCAACATTGAGATTCGTCTCTCATCCAACATTGAGATTCGTCTCTCATCCAACATTGAGATTCGTCTCTCATCCAACATTGAGATTCGTCTCTCATCCAACATTGAGATTCGTTTCTCATCCATCATGAGATTCGTCTTTAATCCAACATTGAGATTCGTCTGTAATCCATTATTAGATTCGTCTCTCATCCAACATTGAGTTTCGTCTCTCATCCAACATTGAGATTCGTCTCTCATCCAACATTGAGATTCGTCTGTAATCCATTATTAGATTCGTCTCTAATCCAACATTGAGATTCGTCTCTCATCCAACATTGAGATTCGTTTCTCATCCATCATGAGATTCGTCTCTAATCCAACGAAATTAGAGACGAGCTAACACAAAAGGAGGTGGCATTTGTGTTAGCGGGGACGCGTCCCTGTAACAGCAAAAGTGGATTATTGCTGACGGCTAAATGGCGGCAAGTACTATAGATGGGATTAAGTTAGTTACGCAGTCCCAAAAAAATTCTAGATATAGCAAGTCTATATCGATACAAGTGTATACAGCTAATCTCTATGCACAGCACACTTGTCTGTCATACACTGCGCAGATCGCATACACTTCCTACGCTTTGTGTACTTCACCACCTTGCGTGATCGTTGCCAAAACGGAAGCAAAGCCTCGTGCAATGAAAGAAGTGTCGATGAGATGAGAGTGAGAGGGTAGAGCTACTTTGCAGCATATGTTGGGCTCCAGACTCCCAGCTAGTGTCATGCTCGGGGAGTCATACTTGTAGCCGGGTTTGGTAAAATAAAACCTGCGCCTCCTCATAGAGTCTCATTCGAGCTCTTGCATCGCGTGCAGCATGTTCGAAGAGAGAGGCGAGAGAGAGGGAAAGAGAGAAAGAGAGATGGAGAGAGACAGGGAGACACAAACAGAGGGAGAGGGAGAGAGAGAGGAGGAGACAGGGGTAGAGGGAGAGAGAGACAGAGAGAGAAAGAGAGAGGGAGGGAGGGAGGGAGAGAGAGACAGAGAGAAGAGAGAGGGAGACAGACAGAGGGAGAGAAAGAGGGGGAGAGAGAGAGAGGGAGGGAGGGAGGGAGAGGGAGACAGAGAGAGGGAGGGGGGGGAGGGAGACAGAGAGAGAGAGAGGGAGGGACCGAGGGAGAGGGAGACAGAGAGAGAGGGAGGGAGGGAGAGAGAGAGAGAGGGAGGGAGAAGTTTCGGAGCTTATGAAGTTTCGGAGCTTATGAAGTTTCGGAGCTTATGAAGTTTCGGAGCTTATGAAGTTTCGGAGCTTATGAAGTTTCGGAGCTTATAAAGTTTCGGAGCTCATGAAACGGCCGCAGCTCGAGAACTGACGTACAACACTTTTTTACTCTGGGGAAGATCCATCTGGGTTAAAAGTGAGACACCCCTCCTTCTATACACTCTGACTGCAACTTTTCCTTTTCTACGACTTGCTGTCTCTCTCTCTCTCTCTCTCTCTCTCTCTCTCTCTCTCTCTCTCTCTCTCTCTCTCTCTCTCTCTCTCTCTCTCTCTCTCTCTCTTTTCATCTCTCCAGCTATTTCGCTATTTTAGTTTCGAATTGCCTTTGAAGCCAAAGGAGCCTCAACCTTTCCTCCCTATCCTAGATCCTTTTCCTCCAGCCCCCCCCCCCCTAGAGACAAGTCGGAGACTGAAGTGAGATAAGTATCGAGTGTCTTCCTCATCTCTGTGCAGCTCCGTGCGTGCACGAGAATGTATTCAGCCTCCTAGGATACGTATTCGCCGCTCCTGTAGTTATCTGGGTGGTCTGCCGACCGCCTGATATGTATCATTAATTTGTGCTCAGTAGTTTTAGGCTTTAGGCTTTGAGCTGAGTTAAAGCTTCATCTATGCAAATACTTCATGGAATCAAGTAGGAATCAAGTAGGAATCAAGAATTTCTTGGGCAGTTAACTTTAACATTGACGAGTGCAATTAACTTGATGAACTTGGAGGAAATACATCTGTGGGAGTTAGATGGGCCATTCACCCGTTGTTATACAGTACTATTTTACCTGTTAGATGAGGCTGTCACCTGTTGTTATACATTGATGTTTTACCTGCTAGATAGAGACAATACCGGTTATAGATCAGTATTTACCTGTTAGATAGGAACACTACCGGTTATAGAGCAGTATTTACCTGTTAGATAGGAACACTACCTGTTATAGAGCAGTATTCACCTGTTAGATAGGAACACTACCGGTTATAGATCAGTATTTACCTGTTAGATAGGAACACTACCTGTTATAGAGCAGTATTTACCTGTTAGATAGGAACACTACCTGTTATAGAGCAGTATTCACCTGTTAGATAGGAACACTACCTGTTATAGAGCAGTATTCACCTGTTAGATAGGGACACTACCGGTTATAGAGCAGTATTTACCTGTTAGATAGGGACACTACCGGTTATAGATCAGTATTCACCTGTTAGATAGGGACACTACCGGTTATAGAGCAGTATTCACCTGTTAGATAGGGACACTACCGGTTATAGAGCAGTATTCACCTGTTAGATAGGGACACTACCGGTTATAGAGCAGTATTCACCTGTTAGATAGGGACACTACCGGTTATAGAGCAGTATTCACCTGTTAGATAGGGACACTACCGGTTATAGAGCAGTATTAACCTGTTATTCGGGGCAGCTGTATACAGTATCAAACAGCAGCGCAATTCTCAGTAACTGGGCAGCTGATGCCGATTGGTTATTTATGGCGATTGGCAGTTGGGTTGCCAATGCGCTCTCACGTATATGGGAAACTTGGTTGCTCTGAATTGCTGCTGGGAATTGACAGATCGTAGCGACTCCGCAGCGACCTTCGAATACCCAAGTGAGTTTTTTTAGTTCCTCTTGTCTAGCGCCTTATATTCTGATTAATTGTGACAAATAATATAAATGCGTAAAGCTAAAAAGCGTAAAAATCTTTTTTGCTTAGTCGGGTGATAAGTGGCGCCAAAGTTGAGTGATAAGTGGCGCCAAATTTGGGTGATAAGTAGCGCCAAAGTTGGGTGATAAGTGGCGCCAAAGTTGGTGTCCTAAGTGGCGCCAAAGTTGGGTGATAAGTGGCGCCAAAGTGAGTCATTTTTCGCGCCAGAGTCGGGTGGTAAGTGGCGCCAAAGTTGGTGTCCTAAGTGGAGCCAAAGTTGGGTGATAAGTGGCGCCAAAGTTGGTGTCCTAAGTGGCGCCAAAGTGAGTCATATTTCGCGCCAGAGTCGGGTGATAAGTGGCGCCAAAGTTGGATAATAAGTGGTGCCAAAGTTGTGCAGAATCCTTCCATCAACAGCATTCTATATCTAAGAACGATATAGAAGAAGAGTGCTTCTCTTCTTCAACACGCTGTATTCTGTAATTATCCTGCCTCAGCTCACATCGGAATCAAATAGGCAGATTGTGTCACGTGTTTTGAATCCAGAGAAAAACATATTTATTTGAATCCAGCTATGTCCATACAGTAGATTTTGCATTATAAATTTTGCGGTTTTTGTAAAGCTTTTTTGCATTTTTTTCAAGCTCATTACTTTTTGAGCCGAAACTAGTGCAACTCAGAGAAATAATTAGATACTTCCGCTTTGCTGTCGCAGTTTTTGGGCCAATTTTTTGGTGTACATTAGAGAAAATTGCGTACTGTTGGGCTTGGTGGGCTGCGTTTAAGTTTAAAATACAGTGTGCAGACAGACCCCTTGGGCTAAAGGGACGGCTTCAGTAAAGATTCTCAGGGTTTTAGCGAGGCTGCAAGTGTGCTGCGGTAGTGGGGTTGAGGGGAAGTGGGGGGTTGGGGGCAGTGGGGGTTGAGGGCAGTGGGGGTTGAGGGGCAGTGTGGCTTGAGGGGCAGTGGGGGTTGAGGGGCAGTGGGGGTTGAGGGCAGTGGGGGTTGAGGGCTGGGTTGAGGGGCAGTAGGGGTTGAGGGGCAGTGGGGGTTGAGGGCTGGGTTGAGGGGCAGTAGGGGTTGAGGGGCAGTGGGGGTTGAGGGCTGGGTTGAGGGGCAGTGGGGGTTGATGGCTGTGGGGGTTGAGGGGCAGTGGGGGTTGATGGCTGTGGGGGTTGAGGGGCTGTGGGGGTTGAGGGCAGTGGGAGTTGAGGGGCAGTGGGGGTTGAGGGCAGTGGGGGTTAAGGGGCAGTCGGGGTTGGGGGGGGCTTGAGGGGCAGTGGGGGTTGAGGGCAGTGGGAGTTGAGGGGCAGTGGGGCTGATAAGAACACGGAGTCTCAAGCTGAATCTGAGCTGTAAATCAGGCGGCGTTCATATTCGATTTGCTTATTATTTAATTGTAGAATAGAATAATTTACCAGAAAAGTTTAAACGATCGTTTACACGCACACAGTACTACGGTAATGCTCTAATCTGGCGTATAAGTAATCGCTGAACATTAAAATAATGTAAATCGAGTTTTATAGAGAAGCCTTCCTGTCAGAGAGAGACAGACAGCAAGAGAGATTTCCTGGGCCTGCGAGCTTAGGGAGACAAAATGGATTCAGAAGTACGACCCGTTTGAAGTGAGGCAGGGGTAGCTGGGGACCGCATTATTGGGGAGCCACTCTCGTCCAGGTGAAGTGACCGATATTTCAAACTCTTTAAGAGGCAGCTCTCTCCATCAGGGACTGAAGTGGGGCGGCTGCGACTTCTCACTTAGTCTCCCCACCCCCCTCTTCCTCTCCGGCTCTCGTTTCCATCAGCGTGGAATTTTCCCCGCTAAATCTGTGTTTTTCCTTGTAAACTTGTAGATGTTTCAACCTTGTTTTACAAAAATGTTCTCACTCTTTTGGAGCTCTGAAGTTCTAATACGTTTTCAAAAGTGCTTTCCCGGGAGTTTTAAATTATAATTTTTGTGAGAAAAACTGAGATGATAAAGTGCATTTGAGTGAGATCTCATTGAAGGTCCTTGAAGATAAAAGTGAATTTCAGTGAGATCTCATTGAAGGTCTTGGAAGATAAAAGTGCATCTTAGTGAGGTCTCATTGAAGATCTGGGAAGATTAAAGTTCATCTCAGTGAGACTGTCTTTGAAGTATAAAATTTCAAAGCTCACAAAAGGTTACAGACCGTCTTGGTGTTAAGCCCTTCTATTTATCTTATACCGATTATAAAAGGCCTATTGAGTTTAAGAGGCCACTTGAACTTTTATCAAACTTTATAGAAGCTCATAAGCTCAAGTATTTATTTCCATTGTCAGACTGAGAGCCCTAATGGCTTTGAAACGGTGTCACCGACTCTGCAACACATTTGGCTTGGCAAAGTTTGTCTTCTTAGCGTGCATAACTCTGATTGTGTGCGGCCTGATTGTGGGAGTAATCCTGGGAAAGCTCATCATTTATCCCTACGCCAACGAGAGCAGATTCACGCCTGCCAGGTGCTCGCACGTGTCCGAGACATTTCTAGGAAATCAGCACTGCGAAAGTCGGTGCAGCAAAGATAAGAGCATGTTTCCCTGCTATGCCATCTCGGTGAATGTGAGCGGACAAGACAAGCTAGGGCTGCTGTATGAGCACTTCATCACCTTTGTTGACCGGCACGAGGACTCTGTAAGTTGGCTAAACAGTTTAGACACGCAAATAGATAGATAGATAGATAGATAGATAGATAGATAGATAGATAGATAGATAGTAGATAGCGAGAAAGAGCGAGCGAAGCGAGCTCTTTCGAGCTTGCTTGCCGCAGCCAATCAAGCTGAAAGCACGCACACAAGATCACCGGAAACGATTAAGGCAGCTGGAAAGCCAATGGGCGCGGTAAGCGCTTTTATCCAGAGGAACTACCTGCTGGAACCAGCCATGCCGAACGAAAATCAGACTACTCAAGTAGTGCAAAAGAGTACGTGCAACTACCGAGAAATCTAATTTTCGTAACCGCTCCGGTGCAGGTCCTGGCTATAGATAGTAGATAGCGAGAAAGAGCGAGCGAAGCGAGCTCTTTCGAGCTTGCTTGCCGCAGCCAATCAAGCTCATTCGGTCATTGTTGGATCTCTGCTTCTGGTGGCTACTTACAAATGCGCCGGATGCACTGTATGGACTCAGGACAAAACTGTGATTGCCTGAGCTGGTGGGGTGGATTGAGAAAGTGTAAGAAAAATTTGATAGTAATTTTATAATACCGTAACAAGGCTACAGATACACTAATAGCTAAATCTGCTGCTTGCAAAAAATCCTGTATCTACTCTTTTCAGTAGCAAAATTAGCGTTTTTTGGCTGATCAATCACCTTTGGCTGCCTAAATCACCGGAAACGATTAAGGCAGCTGGAAAGCCAATGGGCGCGGTAAGCGCTTTTATCCAGAGGAACTACCTGCTGGAACCAGCCATGCCGAACGAAAATCAGACTACTCAAGTAGTGCAAAAGAGTACGTGCAACTACCGAGAAATCTAATTTTCGTAACCGCTCCGGTGCAGGTCCTGGCTATAGATAGTAGATAGATAGATAGATAGATAGATAGATAGATAGATAGATAGATAGATAGATAGATAGATAGATAGATAGATAGATAGATAGATAGAGAGACAGATAGATAGATAGATAGATAGATAGATAGATAGATAGATAGATAGATAGATAGATAGATAGATAGATAGATAGATAGATAGATAGATAGATAGATAGATAGATAGATAGATAGATAGATAGATAGATAGATAGATAGATAGATAGATAGATAGATAGATAGATAGATAGATAGATAGATAGATAGATAGATAGATAGATAGATAGATAGATAGATAGATAGATAGATAGATAGATAGATAGATATATAGATCTTAGCACCTGAAGAACCCCAGTCCCACCCGCATCCCACCAGCGCTACTACCAGTGCAGCACCGCTCCGTGCCTGTCGCAGGCCAGCGAAAATGCGGAAATGGCCCGCCGATTTATTCGAACAATCCGACGCAATCGAACATTCGATTGTTTTTACCGACCGGTGGAGGCGGGCGACGCGGCGGCAAAAATTGGCCAGCTGCCAGTGCTGCTGGATCGAATTTATACTCAGAAGCAGGTGGAACATAGCATCGCTTGGCCCTCTGCCGCGGTCATTGTTGGATCTCTGCTTCTGGTGGCTACTTACAAATGCGCCGGATGCACTGTATGGACTCAGGACAAAACTGTGATTGCCTGAGCTGGTGGGGTGGATTGAGAAAGTGTAAGAAAAATTTGATAGTAATTTTATAATACCGTAACAAGGCTACAGATACACTAATAGCTAAATCTGCTGCTTGCAAAAAATCCTGTATCTACTCTTTTCAGTAGCAAAATTAGCGTTTTTTGGCTTCACAGCTCGTACTATTAAAAAACCCAATAAATTTGGAAAGGCACCAAAAATGTTTTTGAACCTGGAACAATCGCCTAGTGGCTTTCTGCAAGCAGCCCCATTACATTAACATCTTCATCATGTTTTATCGATTACATGTACAGACTGTTTCAGGCTCAAAATTAAATAAAAAATTAAATTTAGCTAACTTTGAAGATTGCCAAAAAACTTAAGAATTCAAACCCAGTACGTGCGTGTGTATAGCATTGCGAGAAAAGGGGTGGCGCCCTTAGCCCCCCTGCCAAACCAATAAACAGTTTGGCTTTCCTCTTGCCCGCTTGTGTCTGAATTTGCCTCTCTCCTTACTGCTCTCCCATTGGCTGAGCTAGATTGGGCCTGTCCTAGGCTGAATTTCGTCCGTCTGACTTTAACCCTCTCTCCTTACTTCTCTCTGATTGGCTGAGCTAGATTGGGCCTGCCCCCCCTAGGCTGAGTTTCATCCGTCTTACGTTCACTTGTGTACGTCTAAATAAATGCTTGTTGTTCATTCTTAACCCCATAACTGAGAGGAAGGAAAGCAAATTCTAGCTGCCACATTGAATTCAAGTGACAATGCGCAGACAAACTACTGAAAAAGAGTAGACGTTTTTTCACAACTATCATTGCGAGTGGCATGTCTACTCGTATTTACTCTTCGCAAGGTAGTCCTTGACTCTTCGTATCTGTGAATAGGTCTACGAGTGTAAATGAAATTCAATACTTTGATTAATTGACCTAATTGATGTTTGCTGCTTGTCCTTTTAAAAGGTCGAATCTGTGAATTTAAGCACCCCAAGTAAAATTAAAGTATAACTTACAATTTTTTTAACCCACAAGCTGGGCACAGAGTTTCAAGCTGATTCCCTTGTAACAGATACTGTATTTCTCTTGTAATTTTGAAGTTACTAATGTTGTGACAAATATACTCAGTTCAACTGCTTCTTTAATTTCAAAATTCCAATTGAAAATTTGTCAACTGATAAATTTTTTGTGAATTATCTAAATATACTAAATCTCTAAGGTTTGTATGTTTTATTGATGCTTCTATCTGGGGGATGCTTGCTATCTGCAGGATGCTTGCTATCTGCAGGATGCTTGCTATCTGGGGTGATGCTTGCTATCTGGGTAGATGCTTGCTACGAGTATTAGGGGATGCTTGCTATCTGCAGGATGCTTGCTATCTGGGTGGATGCTTGCTATCTGCAGGATGCTTGCTATCTCAGCCTATCTGGGTGGATGCTTGCTATCTGCAGGATGCTTGCTATCTCAGCCTATCTGGGTGGATGCTTCTATCTGCAGGATGCTTGCTATCTGGGGTGATGCTTGCTATCTGCAGGATGCTTGCTATCTCAGCCTATCTGGGTGGATGCTTCTATCTGCAGGATGCTTGCTATCTCAGCCTATCTGGGTGGATGCTTGCTATCTGCAGGATGCTTGCTATCTCAGCCTATCTGGGTGGATGCTTCTATCTGCAGGATGCTTGCTATCTGGGGTGATGCTTGCTATCTGGGTGGATGCTTGCTACGAGTGTTAGGGGATGCTTGCTATTTGCGGTTGCTTACTTTTGGAGGGGGGTGCTTGCTATCTGGGGGGGATGCTTGCTGTCTTGGGAATATTTTCTATTTAGGGGGAATGTCTGTTATCTTTGTGAAAGCTATATTTTGTTGCCTGTTTGTTAATTTTAGAAAAAAAGAGATTCATAGCAAATATCATTGTCCGTGACAATTTTACATGAATAAGGTGATTTTTAAAAGTGGAATGTGCTTTTAAGAAAATGTTCTTCTTTAATTGTTTTCCATGAACTATTTTTGCTCCTTGCTTATTGGGCGCCCCGAAGGGGGGCCGCACTAGATTGCTAGTAAGAATACTGCCTATACTGCCTACTGATTTATCTGCCTATAAATCCTTAAAACTAGTTATTCAATCATATCGATAAATGCTCTCCATATACTACTGTCAGATTCAGAAGCTAAACAAGTAAACAAGTAGGATGTACAGTGAACATAAACATGCAAACCGCACTGATCCAAAAAGTCAGTCAAGTTGAAATTCTCTACGTGATTGTCTTTTAACCAAAGCGCAGAGCCTTGAAAAGCTGGCTGGGAGAGCTGGTAGGAGAGTGCAGGCTTGGAATTGCCAGCTGTCTGCTTGGTTGGCTATATTGTCTATGGCCGAGTGCAGTTCTGTGGCAGTGTGGCTTTGATTGGCTTGATTGTCTATGGCCGAGTGCAGTTCTGTGGTAGTGTGGCTTTGATTGGCTTTATTGTCTATGGCCGAGTGCAGTTCTGTGGCTGTGGCTTTGATTGGCTTGATTGTCTATGGCCGAGTGCAGTTCTGTGGCTGTGGCTTTGATTGGCTTTATTGTCTATGGCCGAGTGCAGTTCTGTGGCTGTGGCTTTGATTGGCTTTATTGTCTATGGCCGAGTGTAGTTCTGTGGCTGTGACTTTGATTGGCTTTATTGTCTATGGCCGAGTGCAGTTCTGTGGCTGTGACTTTGATTGGCTTTATTGTCTATGGCCGAGTGTAGTTCTGTGGCAGTGGCTTTGATTGGCTTCATATATTCTAAAATATGGCACGCAACATTCTCAAAATTTTCAAAAAATAATATCGAAAATCGCACAGGGCATTAACTTCAATAACCAGAAATGCTGAATGTGCTCAGAAACTTCAAAACAATCACATTGTTTTATTGAAACTTATTTTGCTAAAGCATGCAGTTGAAGGTACAGAATTTTATAATTTATGATTTTATTTGAACGAACTAACTTATTCTTCATAATATATTGAAACATGGAAAAGCGCAATGAATCAAATTCTTTTTCAAACGCAACGCCAATTTTTTCATAGAAGAATACTTGGTCTAGCAGATTTTTTACTGTCTTTGGTTTTGATGTTGGTGCATTTTGGATCCTCATCAAATATAGGATGTCACTTGTAAATAATAAGTGACAAACAATTCGACTTGTCATACAATTGAGCCACTATTCTGTCAGTGTGTAGCTTGGAACACTTATTCTTTACCCAATGCTGATCTGGGATACATACTTACAGACAGAGACAGACAGACAGACAGACAGACAGACAGACAGACAGACAGACAGACAGACAGACAGACAGACAGACAAGAAAATAGAAAGTAGCAAGCTAATTCGGTTTCTTATTGGTGTTTCAATAAGTACGATAAACAGTCGAGGCGCAGCTGTTTATTTACACACAAAGTTTCAACAGGTCTTGGCCCAGGCAATGTGAAAACATGTTGATATTTTTTTGCCAAAGCAAAGAAAGTATGGTCGATGCACTAATAGTTAGAAAATAAAAATACTTGGCTTGTGTCAAGCGCTGTCATTTCGTCGTGACAATTTTTGGTATGGACTCATTAATTGTAAAATTTACATTAATTAATTACGAGTACGTTGATGTTCGATAGGCTTCAGTCGCGAGCAGCGTAAGTCATACAATGATTTCTTTAGCAAAACTGTTTTAGCCTTTGTAAGGGTAAGGCGGGCCATGGTGATCGTGTTCGTAGCCGTGTTCGTGTTCGTAGCCGTGGCCGTGTTCGTAGCCGTGGCCGTGGCCGTGGCCGTGGCCGTGGCCGTGGTGGTGGCCGCAGCCGCAGCCGTGGCCGTGGCCGTGTCCGTGGCCGTAGCCATAGCCGTGGCCGTAGCCGTAGCCGTGGCCGTGGCCGCAGCCGCAGCCGTGGCCGTGTCCGTGTCCGTGGCCGTAGCCGTATCCGTAGCCGTAGCCATGGCCGTGTCCGTGGCCGCAGCCGCAGCCGTGGCCGTGGTCGTGATGATGGTGAGGGTGATGGTGATGGTGTCCGTGATGGAAGTGGCAGCCATCGCCGATGCCGTGGCAACAGCAGGTCGAGACCTCCTGTACCCAGCACTTCTTGCCTATAAAAGACATGAGGTATACGGTTCGTATATACGCCAAAACAAATCACTAAGGCAATCATTTATAGCTCGTATTTCTAGCGTGTCTATTCGAGCAGAGTAATGATCGAAGAGCTAAACTAGATATAACTAGATAACTATAATATATAGGTGTCAAAAAGGCTTACATTTCAACTTTCTCAGTTCGGACAAAGACTCCGGAAAGTGATGGAACGATGCTTCCCCTGAAGCGGCCATGCCGATAAATTCGAGAACCTGAAAAATGTTAAGTATCAAATAGTTACTAATGGTGTCTTATTGGATCTGGTTTAGCACGAAGTGATAAAAGTAGTGCCCACCTCGCTGATGGACGTCTTGGCTGT
>NIVC01002197.1:42500-91725 GCA_002269645.1 Macrostomum lignano | reverse complement strand
AGCCTTATTTTTTTAGAGGTCAAACCAGCTCGGGTATTTTATTTTCATTGTCTCGCTCGACGAAAACACACGGCAGAACCTGTTGTGGTTTTGACACCAGTGAATCTTTGAAATTAGCATCGTCCAGCTCCGTTTTTTGGTTATCGAGAAAACTTGAAAATACCTGACTTCGATGTTTCCCAAAATATACTGAACTCAACTTTTTACTCTCTCAGTGCATACATGAACATCGAGCAGGCCCGAACATACAGAAGGGCGTACAATCGTAGTGAATCGTGGGAATGGCTTGAGTACTTACTTACTTACTACTACTGACGAGAGCCGAAGGCGCCGCGAATAGACCGTGAGGCCCTATCGCAACCCCCAAGGTAAAAGAGACCAGGGCTTAAGCTTGGGGGTGCGGCCAGCCCCAGCCAGTAGTCGGCAGGTTTTTAGAGGAGGCATCGGCGACCCTCATCCGGCCGGTATCTCGGACGAAGGCGCGAGGGTCACGGATATTGTCCAGGGGTTGGTCAGCTCGTCCATCCGCTGGGGATGGCCGAGGTATTTGTACCGCGCCTTGTTGAAGTGAGGGCAGAAGGTGACGTGATGCTCCGCGGTCTCCTCTCCCATGCCACAGAAAGGACAGGTGGGAGGGCAACCGGTTTGCAACGAGATATGTCTCGAGCCGGTTAGGACCATGGACATCTCCTGAGGTCGGTTCTGTTAAGTGAGATCAGATATTCAGAGACTTTCTTGTTAGGTTAGGAGCGGGTCTGTCTGTAGTCGGTGCAGCTGTTCCAATGGAGCTGGTGTTGCTGGTGGAGCCACCTGTTGATATGGCGGGTGACTTGTGACCTAGAAATAGGTAGCCTCATCAGACGGTGGTTGCCATCTGGGTTGCTGCCTCCTTGGTGAGAAAGTCTGCGAGCTCGTTGCCCAGGATATTGCTGTGACCGGGTGTCCAGAAAATTCTAATCCTGTTAAGGACTGAGAGAGATTGCACACTGCTTGAGTAAACTGCGAGTGTAAAGTCCAATCCAGATGCTGTCTCTTAAATTAGTAGTCCTAGGAAAATAATTATGTAAAAAATTCTGTCAATATTTTGTTATCACCTTCTTCATCTAGGTTTCTAGGTTTAGGTTTAGGTTCAACAAGTTCTATTTTCACCCGAGTGTCCTATTGTTCTCTTCTGCGCGAGGCACAAAACAGTATTTTAGAATACTCGAAGCATTGCTGCTCCTACAGTACCTAATGAGCTAGTAGAAGAGATGATCCGCCCAAACTCGAGCAGCTCAGTGTGCCACAATGTGCCAGAATGGAGAGGGCGACGATCAACAGCCACATGGTGCGACTTTTTCCCCGCAGAATAATATTTTCATCCATGGAATTAGTAAACACCTCTCGAGATTGGCGAAAATATTTTTCTCTTAAGGGCCCCATCTTCGGTATAAAACAGAATTTCAATTGTTATTTTAAGCGTGATGGGGCTGAAAAGGTTGCTGCATTTTGCTAGAGTTTGGGCCATTGACACTGAAAGATTATTTGTGAAAGTCGATACCCAAAAATAATACCCAGTAACTATAGCAGTAAGCACTAACATAGCATTTTGCAGCCCAAAGTTGGAATCGCACACACTGAATTTAATCCAAGCAAGATGTGCAGAAGAGGACACAGAATCGATCTCATCCTGTCTCTGGTTGCAGTCTGTCATTGTCAGAGAGAAACAGAGAGCCCGGACAAGCGCTTTTTATGTCTGCGGCGCAGACAATGGAGATTCGCAAGGTGAAAGGTGAAAGGAAGACAAAAAAGGTCGATAGTTTCCAAAGTCACCTATAGGTTCTTTCCATCAGCGTTCTCAGAAGGGCGGCGCTGTGTGAACCTTTGCGAAAACGATCGAGCAGTGAAAGGTCCTATGTAGCTGTCTTCGAACTCAATACTTATGAACTGGAAACTCGGGACTTGGGACTTGGGAAACTACAGATTTTTTGGCTGAAGTTGACATTGACTTTGTCCGCTGTCTGCTTGTGCTTATTTGAACGGTAGTTTATACCTAACTAATGTACGTACAGCCAATATTTTAAACCAGAAAATCACAGAAATCTACAGAAAGCTCAAAATTGTCTTGTCAATGTTGGGTTGTGATGCCAAATTAAAATGCTAAGTAGCATACTCAGTAGACAGTAGACATTTATGCCAATTTTTTATTCGCCGAATATTTTATTTGCAGAAACAAAGCAGCAGACGTATTGAATATAGTAGAACAGCAGATGCATTACATATAGTAAGTGAAAGAAAGTGAAACATATGTATTATGCACTGTGAGAAAGCAACGTGCATGTACAATTTACAGTGAGATTTTAGCATCTTCACTGTCCTCCATTGCGTTGCTTCTAGATCGTAATGGACGCGAATAGTAAGACAATTCCTAGAGTGCCGCTGAGCTTTCCTCTGCACAATGCCAATAGCTTGAAGGCAACGTCTCTTATCGTGCGCTCAAAGTAGACCCCCAGGCCCGTCGCCATTTCGCTAGCGCCTTCGGTGCGGGCAAGCATTCCTGCTGATGCAACCGGCCCAACGTAGGCAGCCGGTCTGGCAGGTTGACCCTGCGATTCGGCAAGCGAGGGCAAAGCCGGAGAGGCTCCGTCTGAGTAGGCGGCCAACTCGCGAGGTGGAGGAGACTCTGGCGGCTGTCTACCTGTAGCGGCCAACAGGCCGCTGTTGACGACGCCATCCAGGCCGTCACCGCCGCTGAAACCGACGCCAAAGGGCGCGGCGTTGCCGGGGCCACCATCAATGCTCTGATCGGGCGGAAGCGGCACATCCCGCTCAACCTGGCTGACGACACTCCGGATGAGCCCAGAAAATGAGCTGCGCGAGTTTTTCGCCGGCATCGTCAACGCGCTGCCGCCCCCTCTACCAAACGATCTGAGGCTGCCGCCAGGGACGTGGTTGTCGGCAGAGGAGAGTTTCAACGTAGCACCAGTCAGCACAGCCGACGTTGTGATTCTCGCCCAGAATACTCCGGGCGGCAAAGCGCTGGGTCCGGACGAGGTGCCCATCGAGGCACTGCGACTCCACTGTGTGGCCAGCGAGGTCGCCAGTGTGATGAACCGCGTGCTTTTTGGTGAGGCGGCACCCAATGAATGGACCACCGCACACATAGTCGCTATTCCGAAGAAGCCGCGGGACCCACACGGCTTGACGAATACCGAGATATCTGCCTGCAGTCCTGCGCTGAGAAGCTGTTTACCGGATGCTGCTATCGCGGTTGCAGGCCGTGCTGGACCCGTATTTGCGGCCTGAGCAGAACGGGTTCCGGCCCCATCGCGGCACGGTGGTGCAGATCCTGGCTCTTCGGCGAATCATCGGGGAACCGCGGACCCACAAGTCGAGCCTGATTGCTCCCTTTATTGACTTCAGGAAGGCTTTCGACTCGGTCGTGAGGGTCGTGCTCCCAATGGTGTTTCGTGGGTATAATGTGTCAGAGCAGCTGATTTCCGCTGTCATGGTGTATCATGGCGCGAACGCTGCTGTGCTATGAGCGTAACACCGGACGGCCTGTCGGATTTCTTTGAGACATCCTCTTGGGTACTTCAGGGAGATACACCTGGTGCTTGATCGTACTGTTCGTCCTAGTGCTTGACTGGGTGCTGCGGACTGTTCTCCATTCTAACGACGACGGCTTCCTGCTGCAGCGACGCGTGGGTCGACGCCTTGCTCGGTCGACGCCGACGATCTCGCCTTGCTGCCCTCGACCTTTGAGGACAGCAAGCTGGACCGGCTGGTAAGCGTTGCGGCGAGCGTCGTCCTGGTGGTCAACACGCAGAAGACCGTCGTGCTCCTTGACCGCGTGCTGGATGACATCGAGGCTGAAATTTTGTGCCGAGGCGCTGCAGACTGGCAGTTGACGAAGTTTCCGCGCTGTCAGCAGTTTGTCTACCTCGGCGGTTTGGTGCCGGACGTTCGCAAGGATCTGCGACGTCGCCGTAGACTTCCCTGGGCTGCCTTCCGTTCTGTGAGGGCTGTCTTGAATCAGGACGCTGATGAAATCACTCGAATAGCAGGTCGATGCAGCGCACGCTGGCCTGCTGCGCGCCGCCTTCAAGATCGGCTACGAGCGAGTCACCAATGCGGCACTCTATCGCTGCACCGGCCTGTTCCATCGCAGCGAACTGTTGCGCCGTCGGCGACTCCAGCTGACTGCTTGTGAAGTTCCGAGCTTGATAATTGTCGAGCTTGTGAAGTTTTGAGATTGTGAAGAGCTTGTTGGTCTTTTGATGACTCTGAGTTGACAATACTCAACTTGATTTGGCTGGTTGTCACTTGACCTGACGACGTGTATTTTGTTGTGGTTAAAACGTATTGTAAATAGTCGATTTTGCAAATTGACCGGAAGAATCTATAATTTAACATATTATATTCTAAGCCACTTTATAATTTGCATACAGCATACATCACCCCCTCTCCACCTCGGCCGGCCCCTCCTGCATTCTCGCGTAACATCCCTGTTCTTGGGCATCCCTCCGAAACTTCATTTTTTCAGGCGTCATTTCTATTTTTAGCAACAGGTATTACATGACGTCAGATCTCTTAGGACGAATCGGTGAGGACAACCAACGGCTTCAAGGGATTGTAAGCATGTCGCGAGCAACTCCATATGCACGTAAATTAAAAATCGTCAGACTGTCCGTTAACTGTGGTGTCTAACAACTTTTACCGGGTCTTATAGTGACTATACCGAAATACCGGCCCAAGGACTACTACACTAGATTATAACGAAGTGCTCATAGTGGTCCTTGTACCGGCCAAAGTCAAGATCTAGTCCCTTCGGGCTTCGGGTAGTGAAGCGTGGGAAGTTTCATCCCCCGTCCTTCCCCCAATCTGAGAGAGGTCGTCAATTTTGCTGGAGTAAGGGCGTATTCTATGCACAAGTAGGTATAGCGCTATTTTGCACTCCTAAGTTGGGAGTTAGGATTAATATAGTGACAAACTTTCGACCAAAGTACCACTTTATTTTTGATACGATTAGTTTAGATAAATCGAATTTCAGATCTCATATTGAGACAGAGTTTTTTTCCGAAATACGCTAAGCCAAGTTTTTTCAACCTTTACTCCTTGGATTTTTCTAGGTTAGTAGAATAAAAAAATATAATTTCTAAGTTGCTACAAACAGCTACTGCACAGAGAGAAACAACACAAGTTCAAGTTCCAATCCAGATGTTTAATTTAAACCTCTTCAACTCTTCAAAGCTCTGTGCGTTTTTAGCACTACAGCTATAACCCATTCGGGTGGGTGGATGCTCAAAACTCGGCCGAATAAATATTATGGCACAATAAAAAGACGAGAGCGGTTGAGAAAGAAAATGATGGACCTGCATCGCTATTGTATATGTCAGATATTTTCGTGGCCTTGGCACTGAACTAAGCTAGCCAAGCAAAACAACATCTTTCAACTTGAGTCTCCACTCTGCCGAAAAAATAACTAAATCCCGTCTATACTTGCCCCTCGCATTGTCATTATTCTCGTGTCAGTGCTAAGGTAGGCGGCCACGTTTTCCGCTTGGTTTGGGGTTGTTTTTCTTAGGGCTTGAGTGATCATGAAAACGTATTTAAACAGCTCACAGCAGCTGTGGAAGGAGCGCAACCAGTCAAACCATTTTCTTTTCACAGGGAATATTACTGTTGAGCGTCTGATTATGAAGCTCAAAGAAGTTTTTCTCGCAGCTGTTATAGTTCTCGTCTGCATCAATATTGCAGGTAAGACAAATAAACAGACAGACAGACAGACAGACAGACAGACAGACAGACAGACAGACAGACAGACAGACAGACAGACAGACAGACAGACACTAAGACAGACAGACAGACAGACAGACAGACAGACAGACAGACAGACAGACAGACAGACAGACAGACAGACAGACAGACAGACAGACAGACAGACAGACAGACAGACAGACAGACAGACAGACAGACAGACAGACAGACAGACAGACAGACAGACAGACAGACAGACAGACAGACAGACAGACAGACAGACAGACAGACAGACAGACAGACAGACAGACAGACAGACAGACAGACAGACAGACAGACAGACAGACAGACAGACAGACAGACAGACAGACAGACAGACAGACAGACAGACAGACAGACAGACAGACAGACAGACAGAAAGACAGACAGTGAGGCACCGGAATATGCCTCTTGAAGGAAAGAGGAATTTCTGCAGTAGAACAAATAACTCACCAAAAATAACTACATATGCACGGAAAAACGCACGCAGAGTCGCATAAAAGCTGCTGTTGCAAGCCGCATACCAGGCGCTGCCCATCTGGCTATCGTTCGGTGCTTGTGAATCGCGTGGTGTGCAAGTATCGTCGTCGCGGACGTTGTCCCCGACCGCGGCCCATCCTAGGCAGCCTTGGCTTCGTGATTGACGATTCGGGCTCAATGCGAGACGACATAGCCGGCGTCAGAAGCCGGATCTCCTATATTCTGGCTCGCAACCGGCTGTTCCGCGACTTTGTTGTTGCCCGCTTCAGCGATCCCTACAGGCGACGCGTGCTGCGCTCGTCCAGGTCGACGAGGGTGAGAAATTACATCAACGCCATCAAGCCATCTGGCGGCGGAGACTGTCCGGAGTACTCTCTGTCCGCCATCCGGGATGCGGCTAAAGCGGCCAGACCGAATTCCATGCTCTATCTTTTCACCGATGCCTCGGCTAAGGATGCCCGATTGAAAGCTTCTGTGGCGGCCCTGCTCAGGCGCAAGAGGACTCGGCTCTATGTTGTGCGATCCGGCCGTCTTTGCGGCAGCTCGTACAAAGGCGAGTACGACTATCTGGCCAAGAGGTCCGGTGGCGGCGTCATCAGGCTAAGAAACAAAAAGAACGTAAAATATGTAAGTTGGGTCAAGCTGTTCGATATTGTTGTAACAATTGGACTGATTTGCATTCGATTTGAAGTTCACTTTATAAGACTCGGTTTGCAATCTATACAGGTACTGAAGTACATCGGTCTAGCATCAGCTGGTAGAGTTCCGTTTAGGCTGCCAAAAACTGTTAAAAAACTGAGGCGAATCCGTCCAGGTAAATTAAACAGAGTTTATTGTCATGAAGTATTCAAGTAAAAGTGTTCACCGAAATACTAAAATATAGAATAAACTGGTTTTTTTCAGGCTGCTGTAAAATCGTTCGAAAGCGCATCTGCAAAAGGATTAGAAGTGAGCATTTCAAGACAAGTGCTGATTAATGTAGAATAATTACACTGCAGAGACTTGAATAACCTCGTAAGCTGCCACACTCCGTCAGGCTACTGCCCTCGCGTCTACTGCCCTCGCGGATATCGTCGAGTTGTAAAGCGTCGCAGAATCTGTAAGGGCGGACCGAGACCGCCGCCTCGTCCGCGTCGTCTGGGATCTCTTGGCTTCGTCATCGACGTGACCGGCTCCATGAAAACTGAGATCAGCGCCGTCAGGTCCAGCATCAGCTCCGTTATTGCGGCTAATCGTCGGTTCCGAAATTACGTTTTGGCAACGTTTAGCGATCCGTACAAGCGAAAGGTAAAAACAGCAAACACGAAATTGGGAACCCTGTTTCGTGGATAAAATCGTACAGCATTACGAGCTAAAAGTATTTTCACTACTTTCAAAGCAATTTTCATCTTTGTCACCCATTGTTAAATCAAGTTTGTTATTTCCTTTGATAATTGATTACTGGAATTAAGTATTTCAAAGATTTACAGCAGGAATTTTAAATTTAAATTCGACTACGTGAGCGGAATGTACGATTTTTTTGGGAAGATAAATGCTAGATTTTGGTCATCTGTATTCGAAGTTTTCGATCAATATCAGAACATTTCTTTGCCGGTACGAAGTACCAAACTGTCAATGTAGTTGAGCCAGTATTGACCTCATTGTTTTACTGCTGATTTACTACATTTACCTTTCGCAGGTAGTTGCGGTGAAAAGGAAGTCGTCCGCGCTCAAATTTCTTAGAGCCATTCGTCCTACCGGCGGAGGCGACTGTCCGGAGTACTCATTGTCCGGCGTACGCGACGCGGCTCGTCGAGCTTTGTCCAGATCGGTCCTGTTCCTCTTCACGGACGCATCGGCCAAGGATGCTCGCCTGAAGAGGTCGGTTGCCAGGCTACTGAAGCGAAAGAAGATTCGCCTGTTTGTTGTAAAAACTGGTAAACTATGCGGCAGAGCGTACAAGCGCGAGTATGACTACCTGGCCAGGGTTAGCGGCGGTAGAGTGATCACGCTGCCATCTAAATCCGGAGTGTCTAGCGTGAGTCAATGTGGAAAAGTTTTATCAAAATTTTAAATAATTTGCAATGCGTTCTTTTAATGAAAGCTAACGACACTCGTTCGTGACTTTGATCTCTCAGGTGATGAACTTCATGAAGTTGGCCGCAGCTGGAAAGGCGAAATTTTCTGCTCTGCCAAAGACTCTGAAAAAGCTGAAAAGGTTCAAGCCGAGAGGTAATAAAATGCGAAATTTAATTAGTCACGCGGAAACCTGACGCTGAAGAGCGCCACACTCGATAAACGTGCAAATTGTACTAAAATTCTTCTGAAATTTATATTTACGAAATAATCGAAGCAGGTGGTTTAACCGAGGTTAATTCATAAGTTTTCGAATGGAAAAATATTGTTTTTACCTTTATTAAACTTATATATAGCTTCATTTTCATATTTATTGATTTTACAATATATGTAAACAAAGTAAACTATTTAGAACATCCACCAACCAAGTCATGCTCAAAAGAAACTTGTAAAAGAATCTTCAACAAAACACATTCGCTTGTGCTTGAATCAAACAGTTTAGAACTTTAGCTAGCGCAATGGACAATTCAAAAGCCGCGCGGATTTGCAAGTGTGGCGTCCTTCTACGTTTACTGATCAATAATGGATCTAGTTTTTTTACTAAATCCGAAAAATTCACCTTTTCAGGTAGAAGATGCTTCACGCAAATACTTCTCACGTGCCGTCGCTGAAAGTTTACTGCGGTTTGGCGACCATCTGGACACTTATATCGTTGGTTACCGAGTTTTTTTTTACTAAACTAGACAACCCAAAATGAGTATACAGTTCTGTATTCACGATTTTTTATTCTAAGCAACACGCTTGCTAACTAGCTAGCTATTGATATCATTATTAAAACAATAAGCGGGCCTCTAAGTTATAACATTTTTTCTAAACGGACAAGCACGAACATAATTTGCGCAAATAGTTTTTATTTTCCGTACTTTTATCTAATTCAAATCGAGAATGTCAAATCTTTTTCGTAGCTGAAACCTGAGTTTGAGTTTAAATTTAATTTGTGCTTCAATTTTTAATTAAACTTACGCTCAACAACATAAAAAGTCGCCACTTTTGAGAGTGCGCAGTAAATTCCAGCTCAGTGTTGACTTTTCAGTGACAGGGTTGTAGCCCAGTGGTGAGAGAGTTGGACTCACGACTTGTAGGTTCGGGGTTCGATTCCCGATCCCACTGGAGCAATTTGTGTCATTGAGCAAGACACTTAACCCTGCATTGCTTCAGTTCACCCAGCAGTAAAATGGTTGCCAGCATTAGCTGGGGTAATTGAGGCTGTGTGTGGCGACCCCCAGCAGTCCTTGGACTGCACAGCCGTACGCAGCCTTCAGATGCGCCGCGCGATAGCTGTGGCTGAGCTGTCGGTTGCACAACTGGTTTAATTGGG
This sequence comes from Macrostomum lignano, assembly GCA_002269645.1. Taxonomy (NCBI): domain Eukaryota; kingdom Metazoa; phylum Platyhelminthes; family Macrostomidae; genus Macrostomum; species Macrostomum lignano. The sequence goes on along the minus strand of NIVC01002197.1, from coordinate 82,034 downwards.
ACACGTGTAATCAATTATTATTATTATTACGAGCTATTATTGAGTGACGCAACTTGCTTGGAAAGAGCCAAGGGCGAAGATTGGATGGATTGAAGCATCCGCCCGGTTTTCATTGTTTTTTCAAGCATTTTTTAATATCAAAATGGTTGGCCAGGTTATAGACGCTGGTCGAAAGACACTGTCTGCTCTCTGGGGGCAAAAGGGATGGCGACTTTTCAATGTTGCTGAGGATAATTTTAATTTTTTAGCTTCAACAAGAGTGTCTACCACGAATTAATATAAATTCTTTTCGATCACAAGTTTAAATATATTTACGCAAGAAGTCTTCTTTTGTTTAAATACGAGCGTAGCAATACGTTCTAACGTTCAAAAAGTTAATGCAAAATTACCTTTGAAGAATCTACTCGAGACCACAGATACTAGAATAACTAGATGGGCACATTTACTCAGCACATTTGCGTGTAAGCTACTTTCAGTTCAGTAGCAAGTTAACTGAAGCATTTTAATGTATTTTTAAAGCCAAGGTTAGTTTATTGGCTCTTACCCCCACTTAAACCTCCAAGCGCGCCTTTCCACACAGCTACCCCCCACCCCGCCCCAAAAAAAATTTATTGCCTTTCTCGGGATTCCAGCCTAAAGCTGCCATGTACACTTCAGTGGTCTGGCCAATGTACATCATTGCTATAAACAAATTAGCAAGTTGTTTACGCCTGCAAGCTTGGGGTTCTAAACTTATCGAAGTCATTTCAACTTCCTTTATTTTCATAAAATAGCTTATGTATTCTTCTTTGCTACTGAACTGAAAGTAGAAAGCTGTTTTACCAAGTATATATGCCTGATTGGCCTATCTAGTTATTTTAGTATTTGTGCTCTAGACAAGCCACTTGCAGTAGTATCGACTGGGTATTAACAGATTCCATGATAATTTAACGGACTAAATGTAGCTACTAATATTGAGTTGTTACATTAAGTTTTAAATTGATCAAAGCCTTTTGTCGTTTTTTGGCTCCCCAACGGGGGGCGCTGATTGCTAGTCCCCGCTAATCTCGGCTCGTGTACAGATCCTATTGCTGAATCCCAGCTAGTTTGTAAGCCAGTCAAACCCAACAAGTCAACTTGGGGTAGCGGCGAGCGATAGACAAGAGAGGAGAGACAGAGTAGGGGGGGGGGTAGAAAACTTAAACTTAGGTTGCCAAAAAACGGCCCAGCCAATCAAACAGAGCGAGATAGCAAAAGGACAGACAGATCGATCACGGCTCAACCTGGGGCAGCCAATCACACGCAAGATGTGGTAGAAAATGTGACCGTCAGCACAACCAAAGACTGCACTTGCAGCAGACGTAAAAAGGGTTGAGAAATTAGGAAATAAATAAGTACATAAAAGCTTCAGCCGAGCATGCACGGAAAGGCTAAGTTTGCGCGATTGGGTGGATTGCAAAACGCTCAGGGCCGACGTCGAGAGAAGCGCAAGGGGGTAACCGTGTAGCCAGAACAGCGCTGTGTGGTTGAGTTGGGCCGACAACAGTACAGTGCGATTAAGCGATGGAGCAGCATATGGTGGCTAGGCGGAGTAGTACGAGTGCGGGCGCATTCACGACACCTTTACTGATCTATGAACGCATCAGAAACAAAGTTTTGATAAAAAATTACACATATTCAAGCCGATCTTAACTTAATCAGACTTACAAAAATTTATTCTAGCTTACCATAATAAGTCTGACAATGTACATTGTTGAGTCAGCGGTGCAAAGCAACAATCGAGATTCAGTGTACAATCACTTTGTAGGGCGAGGCCAGGATGTGGCGCATCTCTGGGCCCAGTTTAATTGCCACAAAATACTCGCCCGGAAGCAGAGGCGTGTAGCGGAAACGGAACACATTGTAGGCGACCTCTTCGTATAGCAGGTCTACTTTGGACGGCCCATCGATTGTAACGGTAAGCGGGCCGTTTTCACTGGTAGTCTGAGTTGGCAGCTGCACCTCGAAGGTGCACTCGCGGCCAGACCAGCCACGTTCGATGCCCTCGCCGTAGACTCGGTGGCTCAACAGCGCCTGTAAAGACAATATTTACAGCTATACAGGATACAACACAAGTAGCATGCTGTGCACGCTAAATTAAAAGAACGATAATCTTCACTCTCCCAGATCAAATGCAGTCATTGATTTTGCGAGTTTTCCGCTGTGTACTTTTTTCAGGATATTGGCCTGCAAAAATTACGATATCTTTGAGTTCTATGTCCTGCTATACTACAGGGGTCCTAATTGAGTTAGGTCCCGTTAATTCGAATATCTAGCTATTAGTTATTTATCTCGAGACTTCAGTCACCTGTTCTGTGGCAAACGAGCTTTCTCCAAGGTTCAGGTGTCGCGCCGAGCTGAACCAAGCGCTTGAGGACGAAGCGGCGTTGTTAGCCGAGCCGTTAGCAGCCGAGTTGAAAACGCCCGAGTTGGAAAAGAATGAACCGCTGGAACTCGCGCCAATCGCATCGCCAACAACGTGCACCGGAATGGGATTCAGGATGTCCGATCCACCAACTAGAACCCGCATTTGGTAATCGCCTGGGGCGAAGAACGTGTACGACAGCTGATACTCGCGCCGCGATCGCTCCTCTAAATCAACGTCTACCTTTTCCGGACCGTCGAACGCTACCAGCATTGACTTGTCGAGATCGCCTCCATCGGCTGAGCGAATTTTCAGCTGGTTGCAAACGCCAACTTCGGACACGGGTGACACCTGCCGACTGAACGCCAGTCTGCCGTCGACTACGTGGCGGCCAAAGTCGTAGCTGCCGTCGCCAGCCTGGTTGTACATCATCGACGACGAGTTCGACGAGGACGTCGCTGACATGCCTTCGTGGTGCTGATTGACTCGGAATCCCATGTCCAGGCCGCCGTTGCGTCGCAGTCCGTCCGAATCGACGAAAAATTGAAACGGCGATCCTGGTAAATAAAATGTATTTCCTTCGTTTTAGCGACAGAATATTCACCGTATTCAGAAATCCACACTTAGTAGAAATCCGATTCGGAAAAATCGTTCGCCATGTTTTTTCTCAACTTACCTTTAATCCTCGAGCCCTGATAGAAGATGTCAATCAAATGCGTTCCGACCTGAAGCGGCGTGTACCGAATGGAGATTTTGTGATCCCGAAGGTCGACGCGATCTGGCTGGTGCAACTGCCTGTCTGGCGTCTCGATGACAACCACCAAGTCTTCCGTGTTGGCTCGACTAGGCAGTCTGACGCCCGTGTGAGGCCCGAGTAGCATTTGAGTTTTGAGTCTGTTGTAAATTGGTTAGTTACTGTGCGGAATTGAACGGCTGGATCTTTAGGAATCGCAAAATAAAGTTAATATAAAGATTATAACAAAGCACTCAGTGCATCGTGAGACTGCCATGCCCCTGCTGGCCTGGGAACGATTCTCACGGTTAGCTTTGCTTTGCTGCAAAAATTACTGGCGTTAAGGCGTAAAGCAACGGGCGTGTCTGAGCAACACAACTCGTTATTTAACTTTCGAAACCTAAGGAGGCATGTTGCCGTAATTTTTTCTGAGTTTTATCGAAACAAAAGTAATTGCTATAAGTCAACCAAACTTTGCAGTTATCTGATGGCGCAAAAAAACCAATATCTGACAATTAAACTGATACATTTTTAGTATATAGGACTAGCAAGCTAGTGCCCCCTTTTCGGGGCACCCAATAAGCAAAGGACGAAAAGTATTTACGTGAATCCTATATAATGAAGGCACATTTTCTTAAAAGCATTCATTCTTCGTTTTTTAAATCACCTTAATCAAATAGAATTATCAGAGACAAAGATTTGGGAAGCCAACAAAGAAAGAAATATTTTTTTAATAAACTACATGTAGCTTTTGACCTCGCAGCCAATTGACATCTCAGAAACCCTCCCTCTACAAGCCTCGACATCTCCCCGTAAGCCTTGACATCTCAGAAATTCCCCGGACGAAATCCATCTAAGCCTCGATATCTAGGCAATTCCCCCGAAAGCCTTGGCATCTTATCGATTCTCAGATGCTGACACTTGCAAAGGTGCAAATGTGCGATGTCTCTAATCTGAGCTGCATATCTTTTGCATGCTACTAGTCGGCAAAAGTAGTGCACTGGAGTATTATCAATGAGAATAATAGACAATTGCAAAGTCAAACGCTTTAAATAGTTTATATATAGCTTCCGATTCGTAAGCACGGTGTATTTGGTTGTGCGGCGCGCTGATAAACGTTACGCATTTGTAGTACACTTTAAGGGGTCGCGGTGACGGTAGTGACACAAAAAGGCAAAAAATGACTTGATAAATATTTCAATAATTGGTAACAGAGCCAATACCAAAAAAGGAATTCGATAAAAAAGGTGCAGGTAGAGCAAAGACAGAGGGAGAGTCCAAAGTAAGAGAATCTTTCTGACAAACATAAGCTCCATGATAGTTTGGGGACATTAAAAGGACAGCGTAATAAAGAAAAATTCTAACAATAGTACAAAATCCTTTATCTCATAGGCATATTTGAGCTCTTCAGTTGATTTATATTCGACTGGCTCATTGGAGTGGTAAACATAACCGACTCCTATCCAGACAACCACCGCGAATCATTAATATAGTGCAGTAAAACAAACCAGATCTCAGATGATACCAAAAATGAAATAGTAGCGCAGTGTGCTTCGGGGTTGCAGGGAGATACGGGCAAGGTTACATTTAAACAAACCCCAAGAGCGGAGTTTTGACGATATCAAGACACGAGACGGGGCGCGCAGGGGATCAGGTTCGCTTGGATGGCGATTAAACAGTGAAGAGATTATGTAAGTAGCCATAAGAGACAAAAATAGATTAGGGCTTCGATAAGACACGACAGGAAAAGCAAGGTTATGAATTCCATAAAAAACCAAATAAATCAAAACTTTTTGTTATAAAAAAATCGTCGTCTGCTTGCTTGCATAGTTGTTCACACATAGGTTTGCTAATTCAAAAAGTACATTACATCCGCGATTCGAAAGTGCACAAAAAGCTTTTTTATTTTCGAGAACGTGTAAACTTGTCCTAGAAAATCTTCGTTTTTGTCAGGGGCGAGACCCAGTTGACCCCAATTGACCCCACGGGATTGGAGGGGGGCAAATTTCTACAAGCTTTAAGAAAAATAAATTTTAGGTCACTGCGATTTAACTTTCAAGAGGGTGAATTCATATTTTAGTGCCCTCGGTGATGAGAAGGGTTATAGCTGACCTCTTGACCTCCCTCCGGATCCGCCGCTGTCATTCATACTTCTCAATCGAGCTTGGCAACTGTGCAGCGATAAGAAAATCTGATGAACAAATTTTGGTTGATTTTTCTATACAGAACAGTCTGTGGGGCGAAGAAAATTCTATAAAAAATGTTTCGATGACAATGAGAGAAACGAATAAAAACACAAATATGTAAGTACACTTTAATTTCGTCCTAGAGATACAGAGCTGAATGACGCGTCACTCCGTCACTGGCGCGTTCGGATTTGCGGCGGCCGCGGCGGCAGCGGCTGCAGCCGAGGCTGCGCTGGCTGGTCGAAGTCGGCGCCGACGCATGTACTCCATGATCTGGGTCGGTAGCTCCTGCAGTACGTCCTTTGCCAGTGCCACTTTGCTCCAACGAACGCCGTCTGTGCCGTCAGCGGCCGGTCGAAGGTATTTGCGCAATTCGACGAACTGCACGATATCGCGACACGCTTTCTGACCGCCCTCTTCAAGAAGCCAGACGTCCTGATCGAGAAGCTCCATCTCTGCGTTAAAAATTACAGGTAAAATGTAAAAGAAGGCTGAATATCGATGCATGCTCTTATTGCTACTCGAGGTTTTCACAACCTTAGAGCCTAACTGTGTATTTTCAAGGACTATAGCTCCTGTACCCAGGGCTCTACATGGAATTAGGTTTTCTACAGAAAAATATTACTGATGTCAATAGTCCTTTCGGTATGTTTTGGGTCACCCGTTAATTACGGTTGTGGTTGTGTAGATGGCGGCATTTCAAAGCTATTTTTTACTTATTAAAGCGATTTCATTCACATTTTGGTGTTGATCTTTCAAGCTATTTGGGGATTGCCTTTCTGGTACTAAGGATCATGGAAAGGAGACTTTCTGTAACATTAGTTCGAAAGCAGCTGTACTCAATTTTGATGTACAAGGTATGTAAATCTGTTTGAATTCTATTTGAAAATGTCAATAGCTTGAGCCAAATTTTCAAAGTGGAAATTACAAAAGGTGTAGCATTCTCAAATAACACAAAGCTCTAGAAGCAAAATTTTTAATAAATTTTAATTGCTGCTTTTATTATTCAATTACAAATACACAAGCCTAAAGGAAACCATTTGCTAGTTACCTAGTTTGCGGACAATATAGTATACCGCGGGAATACGGAAGTCGCCACTCTCGATGTGTGTTTTTAGTGAAATACACAGACAGAAGTAGCTACGCCTTCAGTATTGGACAGAAAAATGTTCTGCGTCGCAACAGACGTTACAGCCGGCAGCTTCTACCCTAATACACATCTGCGCCTGCCCACACAGAAGACTGCTTGGGAAAGGTCAACAATCAAGGGGGGTGCGTCTGCCACGCCTCTCTCTCTGCATGGAAACTTTATTCATCACCAACCTCCACTCCCCATCAAGGATTCCAGGGCCACTGGCATACTGCAGCAGTGTGGAAATGGAGAAACATAGCAGGAAATCCTCGCCATTGTGTAGGTTTGTGGGACCTCTCACTGCATGCTAAATTGCACGGCATATGAACCTCCTTTCTAAATGCGCATTATCATAACATAAAATAAGCAGTTGATTATATTTTTGCTTGGACAAAAAAAATTAATGATATTTTAATCAGATCGTAGCTTTTTGGTCCAGCGCGGCGCTCTGATGTGCCAGCGGCCCAGGCTCGATTCCAAGTGCAGTCACTTCATTGACGAATTGGAATCTCGGCTTGGCCCAGCTTGAGGGCCAACCCCCAAGGCACAGTGAAGTGTACATGCCTAACGATAAATAAAGCTAGGGTCGCTGTACACTCCTGTGTGAGTGTGTGCCTGTGCGTGTACGGATCCGCTCGCTTGTATGCCTGCTCAGGGGAGTCGGCGGAATTGGCAGCAATGCCTCTCGCCGGTTGTGTGACAATGTCGCTTAAAGTGCGCCCGGGAGCACACGGCCCCTGGATTCTGATAAAAATCAGAAAGTCTCAGCCGAAACTAGCAACCAAGTCCCACATAGGTTTTCTCTCACCTGTGAAGTCGCCGTTCCCAATGCCGACAACAATTATTGAGACAGGCAGGAAGGAAGCCTGCAATGTAATTATTAAGTACAGGGAATGCTTTAATTGTTTATTCAAGGCGGAGTTTAATTTGTTAAAATGCACTAAAATGCATTGCTTGGCAACTGTTTCAGTTTAATTTTTGTCTAGGCTTTCTACCAAATTAATTTCTCGAGTGCCGTAGCAATTGTTTCAAAAACTGATTGCATTTTAATACGAGCATTTATAGAATCCAATTTACTAAAACTATTGTATTCAGCTCCCAAATGAAAACAGAATTGCACAATTTTTTGTGAAAAAATCATTATTTAAAAAGCAATCGTCTTTGAAATTGTCCAGACAGAAACTAGTCAAGATTTGAAAGCATGGTTACGATTGATGTTTTGAAGATTTTTGGGCACTGTGGCAAATCAAGACGGGTCGTCGCCATCACATACCCGAAAAGTCAGAACTCCGAAGCACTTGCCATCATATAAACCTGAAATATCAAAAACCCAAAATACTGACTGTTTGGAGTTTGATGTTCACTCTGCATGGTGATTTAAGTTCTTAGTCTATGGTGAATTTGGACGCAGTAAAAACCAAATAGGAAGAAAAATAGGTGTACTAGATTTGATGGCAAGAATTGTGGATAAAAACTTTCATAACCAACCTAGATATACATTATAATATTGGTTTTGTCAGCCTAACTGAGAATAAAGCCATCCAAAGTGAGAATCCTGCCTATGCTGACTGCGAAGGGCCTGGCTGCGTGCAGCCTTAGTCTATGGGCCATAGACAATAAAGGACAAGCAAAGTGATAAAAAGCCATCCAATGTGAGAATCCTGCCTACGCTGAATACGAAGGGCCTAGCTGCGTCCAGCCTAGTCTATGAGCCATAGACTATAAAGGATAAGCTAGGATTGGCTAGTCATATGGCTCAGAAGCTCAGAAGGTATAAAAATAAAAGAATACGACGCATAGACCAATCGATTCTCACATTGGATGGCTTTTTATCACTTTGCTTGTCCTTTATTGTCTATGGCCCATAGACTAAGGCTGCACGCAGCCAGGCCCTTCGCAGTCAGCGTAGGCAGGATTCTCACTTTGGATGGCTTTATTCTCAGTTAGGCTGACAAAAGCAATATTTCCAGAGAGGCCTAACCTTTGCTTACTTTTTAGGATTAGTGTTTCATGTACGTGTTCATGACATTTGATTCGTCAATGGCTTGGTCAAATTTCTATTCTAAGCGTGTGAAGTCGCTTGGCTCGGCACTACTAACCTCAATGACCGCCCTCTTGCACTCTGTCCAATCGTCAATGGTGCCATCGGTCAATATGAGCAGCACATAGTACCGACTGCCGTCTTGGTGTTCAACAGCCAGCCGGCTCACGTGCCTGATGACGGGCGCGAAGTTGGTCGGGCCGCTCAGCCGGACCTCCTCCAAGCAGCGTCGATAGGCGTCCAGAACGCCGGACGCGCCCTGACAGAACGGATTCTCGCTGTTGCCGTTCAGCGGCCATTCGTGCGACACTTTGTACTCGGGCGGGACTCGACAGCCAAATCCGAAAGCTGGAAGCAGCTGGTCTCTACGGGCGGAGTGAATGAAGTTTGAGGTTTAGCAATTTGCTTTAATTCTTTGTTTACGAGTACTAGAATAATAAGATCTGGGAGGACCCACGAATGATGGGTTCTCATTGAGCTTCTCATGATAACTTCTCATAGCTTCTCACACTTTATCATTAATCACGTATCGATGTGGCCAATTTCACTTTAGTCGATAAAAATTTCACTTTCGACCGTAAACAAAACAAACAGACCGTTTTATTATTATTAGAGGCAGGGGGGTTGTGTGCACCCTGGCGCACTTTAAGCGACATAGACGGCACACAACCGGCGAGAGGCATTACTGCCCATTCCGCCGACTCCCCTGAGCAGGCACACAAGCGCGCGGATACGTACGCAGGCACACACTCACACAGGAGTGTACAGCGGCCCTAACTTTATTTATCGTTAGGCATGTACACTTCACTGCGCCTTGGGGGTTGGGCTTCAATGACATTAATTGCACGAGCAGAGCCAAGCCGAGATTTCAATTCAGCCCCAACTTAATGTGATTGCACTTGGAATCGAGTCTGGGTCGCTGGCACACCAGAGCCTGCGCTAGACCACTGGGCTACGGCCCCCATAAACCGACCGTTAGCTACTTAACGAATTTGATGAACTCGTATAAATTATATTTGTCTGCGTTTTACCCTACCACGTTTTAAAAAAAATAAAACCACGTTTTACCATAAACCACACGTTTCACGGGCCGCTGAGACTGTCTATGGTAAAATCCCATTTACTCCAATGCATTCAGTCGGCTTCACGGCTCGCTGAAAATGTCTATGGCAAAGTCAGAAGAAAGCGGGGTCAAGGGGGCGTTGAGATTAGCACACCAGCACACAAGACAAAGAAAGAAATAATGAAAGCCAAAAAATTGTCTATGGCCAAAACTCCTTATTTTGCGAATTGAAAAAATAGTAACTGATACTAAGAATTATTAAGCAGCACTAAGCTTTACTTTTAAAATATACAAGTTGTAGAAACATTAACTAGTGAATGAAGACGCTGTCGTCTTCAAAGGTGGGACGGTGGTTTATTATAGGCTTATTATCCTTTTTGGCATAAATTAAATTATGTGTTTCACCCGAAGTAAGAGCTAAAAAGCCCCCCCCACACCCCTGGCATTAGTTAATCTAGTGGTATAGTGGGGGGGCTCGCCGCCCCCCACGCCCCTGGCATTAGTTAGTTTAGTGGTATAGTGGGGGCTGGCCGCCCCCACGCCCCTGGCATTAGTTAGTCTAGTGGTATAGTGGGGGGCTGGCCGCCCCCACGCCCCTGGCATTAGTTAGTCTAGTGGTATAGTGGGGGGCTGGCCGCCCCCACCCCCGCTCCCCCACCGCTCCACACCCCTCCACAACTTTTCCCACGTCTCTGTAATATGTTACAACCATTTTCTAGCCTTCAGGCTAACTATAATGGCATTCTTGCACTCTTTTGCGTGCAGGAATGATTGTCTATGGTAAAATCTCACTGAAAAAGCTTTAGGCGCAGAAATGCATTCCTGCACGGTTTTGTGCATTCCTGTATGATGAATCCGACAATGGGATTCCTTCACGTTCACTCGTGCGTGAAAGACATCGTGAACTCGTGCGCTAGAGCGCACTCGTGCAGATTTCATTCTTATTTGATCCAGCGTGCAAGAATGATATATTCCTGCACGGTCACGAGTGCGGGAATGACATCTGCACGAGTGCGCGCTAGCGCACGAGTGCACGATGTCCTTCACGCACGAGTGAACGTGAAGGAATTCCATTGTCGGATGATTCATCGTGCAGGAATGCACAAAACCGTGCAGGAATGCATTTCTGCGCCTAATGCTTTTTCAGTGAGATTTTACCATAGACATCCATTCCTGCACGCAAAAGAGTGCAAGAATGCCATTCTTGCATGGAAAATCAGCCGACAATGCTTTGGAAGTCGCCATATGCGTGCAGAAATGCAAGTGTCTATGGTAAAAGTACCTTGAATTTACATGTGCACTCCGTGCAGGAATGTAAATCGTGCAAGAATGTAATGCGCAATGTTTCTATATTTAGCATATCAGCCATAGACTACAAGCATAATCTTCTTTCCATCGTACAAGAGTGTTCAGACTAGCTCGCGCATATTTTGTCTATGGTTCAAGTCTAACTCCACACCCCCAGCTCCACCCTTGTCTACTTTAGCCACACATGTTGGATCAAATAAGAATGGGAATCAAGCACTTTGACTTGTGCGTCTATGGCAAAAACCCTCGTGCGCTACGCGCACTCGTGTTTCAGCCATTGATGCACTCGTCAGCGTGCTAGATTCCTCCATTCCCGCACTCGTGAATTTTTTTTAATTTCAACACAGTTTCGCTTTAAAAATTCATTGACTAGAAAAGAAGTTTTTTTGGGTGTACTAAATTTTAAAAGCTTGAAACCTGATCGCACAAAAAAGTATTTTCACATAAAATTACAAAAAGTATCATTGCAGACCGCTGAAAAAAACACGTTTGTTGTGTGTTCTCTGTTGTCTCGGAATCAAACACTTTTCCCTTGATGTCAGGAGTATTTAAACTCAGTATTCAAAAGTACGCTCGTACTATCCATCATTTCTTATTGACAAGTGACGTGCTACTTCTCAGGTATCGCGGGAATGTGCACGACTGATTTGCCTTCTTGATGGTGAACGAATTTCGGACTCAACAGTTTGTTGCCCGGATAAGATCGCATAACTTAGGCTGCAGGCTGTATCTATGCATAATAAGGTCTACATCAATAATTCATAGCTGATTGATAATAATCCAGCCCATGGGCAACACGAATCCAAGGTTCTGCCTTGCGGACAACTATAAATTGCAAAGTATTCGATAAATCGATAACTGGCACTGGCGGCTTCGGGTGGCCTAATTTTATCTGACGAGACTTTTTGAAAGAAAAACTCGCAAAGACAAGGTAGGAGAGAGCTAGGAAATTAACGAGAATTCCTATATTAGTACATTTCCTATTAGTAATGAAGACGAAACCACCACAGGACATAAACAAAGAACAAAGAAACATTTGGCCACTTTTTCTAGACTTAGCATTCTTACTGGAAGCATCCAAGCGACACAAGGATAACCGTTGGTTCATCATCCGACAACTCGCTTTCGCAACTGCGACCCCTCCTTCGAGGACAAAAATTACTCTGTCCAGAGTGTTGCCTCATCATTCGTGTAGCAAAAACAGCTAATGAAGTTGCGATTCGATGCAGCAGCTCACACTATACCGACAAGTCTTGCCCGGCGAAATGCACTGCTGAACTCGAATGTCTATATTACTATAGCCCTCAGGGCACAGATGGGCACGGATAACTTGGACACGCTACTCACGTATCGTAGTCCTGTATGATCTCTAACACTGCCTGCATAGCAATGGTGTACTGGTTGGGCGTGAACGGGTCAGTGTAGTGCAGAGAGGTCGGCTGAGACGGTGACCCGTTCGATGCGGTCATGTCGATGGCCACAGTGAAGCACAGGTCTGTGCTGGAAAATTGGATGAAATTAATATCCACGTTTACATCAGGTCAGGTCAAAGTGCAACATTAGGGAGGATAAGCTCAGAGCACATAAAGGACGATAAGCTCACAGCACATCAAGGACAACAAGCTCAGAGCACATCAAGGACGATAAGCTCAGAGCACATCAGGGACAATAAGCTCAGAGCACATCAGGGACAATAAGCTCAGAGCACATCAGGGACAATAAGCTCAGAGCACATCAGGGACAATAAGCTCAGAGCACATCAAGGACGATAAGCTCAGAGCACATCAGGGACAATAAGCTCAGAGCACATCAGGGACAATAAGCTCAGAGCACATCAGGGACAATAAGCTCAGAGCACATCAGGGACAATAAGCTCAGAGCACATCAGGGACGATAAGCTCAGAGCACATCAGGGACAATAAGCTCAGAGCACATCAAAGACAATTAGCTCGGAGCACACCAGGGACAATAAGCTCAGAGCACATCAGAAACGATAATCTCAGAGCACATCAGGGACGATAAGCTCAGAGCACATCAGAAACGATAATCTCAGAGCACATCAGAAACGATAATCTCAGAGCACATCAGGGACAATAAGCTCAGAGCACATCAGGGACGATAAGCTCAGAGCACATCAGGGACAATAAGCTCAGAGCACATCAGGGACGATAAGCTCAGAGCACATCAGGGACAATAAGCTCAGAGCACATCAGGGACGATAAGCTCAGAGCACATCAGGGACGATAAGCTCAGAGCACATCAGGGACGATAAGCTCAGAGCACATCAGGGACAATAAGCTCAGATCACATCAAGGACGATAAGCAAACTTCAGGAACTATAAGCTCATGCTACATTTAAAGGTAAGCAATGAAGATAAACGAGATTAAACTTACCCGCCAAACATATAGTCAAGGAATGAGTGATCAGAGTCCATAGCGACTGTTTTTAAAGAAATCTGCATTTTAACAAAAAATTGACTGAAATTTTAGAAAAGTCATCGTACTATTTACTCTAAACCATTTATTGTCAGTCAACTCAAACCAAACTCACCACTCCTGAGTTTCTGTAGTGCTTCTTTTTCTTCGCTTTTCGCGGATTAACCAGCTAAAATTGGTAGATTTTTTCTATCGCGGATTAATATGGAATATCATGGGCCAGCGGCCCAGGCTCGATTCCAAGTGCAATCACATTAATTTGGGGCTGAATTGGAATCTCGGCTTGGCTCTGCTTGTGCAGTTAACGGCCTTGAGGGCCAACCCCCAAGGCGCAGTGAAGTGTACATGCCTAACGATAATATAAAGTTAGGGCCGCTGTACACTCCTGTGTGAGTGTGTGCTGTGCGTATGACTGCGTACGTATCCGCGCGCTTGTGTGCCTGCTCAGGGGAGTCGGCGGAATTGGCAGTAATGCCTCTCGCCGGTTGTGCGACAATGTCGCTAAAAGTGCGCCAGGGTGCACACAGCCCCTGGCTCTAGCTAACAAACAAAAAATATAACACATTAAAGTTAAATACAGAATTCTTCCACTCACATCGAATTGCAGTTCGGATCCCTCGCAAGAGAACAGATCCTTTGGCGTTGTTGAGAACTCGCCAATAAACTCGCTGTGAAGACAATGCATAGCCAAACACATAATTATTATACTTTAGTAATTAAAAAAAGTTTTTTAATAACTTACTCAAACTCGATATCTTTGTCCTCGCTGAAAAGAAGTTGTCAAGTATATTTGCTTAGATTTTTTTCGGACCCGTCACATAAAGTTTAAGCAAGATGTCAGTCAACAGAGCGGCAAGTCTTACGGGTCACCCTCAGCCCCGTCCCAGTCGTAGCAGCGAAACTTGATTTCTCTGTGGGAGAAACAGTCAAGTGGCCAATTTTTTAATCAGTTTCAACAGAAATATTACTGAATCGCTTAGGGTTGTTAGTACAATTTAGAATTTAAAAGAATCCATTTCTATTCCAACTCTCGCCTCTCTATTTCTCTCTCATTTCTCACCTGTCTACTTCTCTCATATCTCTCACCTGTCTACTTCTCTCTCATCTTCACCTGTCTACTTTTCCCTCATCCCTCACCTGTCTACTTCTCTCATATCTCTCACCTGTCTACACTTTTCCCTCATCCCTCACCTGTCTATTTCTCTCTTATCTCTCACCTGTCTACTTCTCTCATATCTCTCACCTGTCTACTTCTCTCTCATCTTTCACCTGTCTACTTTTCCCTCATCCCTCACCTGTCTACTTCTCTCTCATTTCTCACCTGTCTACTTCTCTCTTATCTCTCACCTGTCTACTTCTCTCTTATCTCTCACCTGTCTACTTCTCTCATATCTCTCACCTGTCTACTTCTCTCTCATCTTTCACCTGTCTACTTTTCCCTCATCCCTCACCTGTCTACTTCTCTCTCATTTCTCACCTGTCTACTTCTCTCTTATCTCTCACCTGTCTACTTCTCTCTTATCTCTCACCTGTCTACTTCTCTCATATCTCTCACCTGTCTACTTCTCTCTCATCTTTCACCTGTCTACTTTTCCCTCATCCCTCACCTGTCTACTTCTCTCTCATTTCTCACCTGTCTACTTCTCTCTTATCTCTCACCTGTCTACTTCTCTCTTATCTCTCACCTGTCTACTTCTCTCATATCTCTCACCTGTCTACTTCTCTCTCATCTTTCACCTGTCTACTTTTCCCTCATCCCTCACCTGTCTACTTCTCTCTCATTTCTCACCTGTCTACTTCTCTCTTATCTCTCACCTGTCTACTTCTCTGTTATCTCTCACCTGTCTACTTCTCTCTTATCTCTCACCTGTCTACTTCTCTCTTATCTCTCACCTGTCTACTTCTCTGTTATCTCTCACCTGTCTACTTCTCTCATATCTCTCACCTGTCTACTTCTCTCATATCTCTCACCTGTCTACTTCTCTCATATCTCTCACCTGTCTACTTCTCTCTTTTCTCTCACCTGTCTACTTCTCTCATATCTCTCACCTGTCTACTTCTCTCATATCTCTCACCTGTCTACTTCTCTAATATCTCTCACCTGGCTACTTCTCTCATATCTCTCACCTGTCTACTTCTCTAATATCTCTCACCTGTCTACTTCTCTCATATCTCTCACCTGTCTACTTCTCTCATATCTCTCACCTGTCTACTTCTCTAATATCTCTCACCTGTCTACTTCTCTCATATCTCTCACCTGTCTACTTCTCTCATATCTCTCACCTGTCTACTTCTCTCATATCTCTCACCTGTCTACTTCTCTCTTTTCTCTCACCTGTCTACTTCTCTCATATCTCTCACCTGTCTACTTCTCTCATATCTCTCACCTGTCTACTTCTCTAATATCTCTCACCTGGCTACTTCTCTCATATCTCTCACCTGTCTACTTCTCTAATATCTCTCACCTGTCTACTTCTCTCTTATCTCTCACCTGTCTACTTCTCTCATATCTCTCACCTGTCTACTTCTCTAATATCTCTCACCTGTCTACTTCTCTCATATCTCTCACCTGTCTACTTCTCTCATATCTCTCACCTGTCTACTTCTCTAATATCTCTCACCTGTCTACTTCTCTCATATCTCTCACCTGTCTATTTCTCTCTTATCTCTCACCTGTCTACTTCTCTCTCATCTTTCACCTGTCTACTTCTCCCTCATCCCTCACCTGTCTACTTCTCTCTCATCTCTCACCTGTCTACTTCTCTCTTATCTCTCACCTGTCTACTTCTCTCATATCTCTCACCTGTCTACTTCTCTCTCATCTTTCACCTGTTTACTTTTCCCTCATCCCTCACCTGTCTACTTCTCTCTTATCTCTCACCTGTCTACTTCTCTGTTATCTCTCACCTGTCTACTTCTCTCTTATCTCTCACCTGTCTACTTCTCTCATATCTCTCACCTGTCTACTTCTCTCTCATCTTTCACCTGTCTACTTTTCCCTCATCCCTCACCTGTCTACTTCTCTCTCATTTCTCACCTGTCTACTTCTCTCTTATCTCTCACCTGTCTACTTCTCTCTTATCTCTCACCTGTCTACTTCTCTCTTATCTCTCACCTGTCTACTTCTCTCATATCTCTCACCTGTCTACTTCTCTCTTATCTCTCACCTGTTTACTTCTCTCTTATCTCTCCCCTGTCTACTTCTCTCTTATCTCTCACCTGTTTATTTCTCTCTTATCTCTCACCTGTCTACTTCTCTCTCATCTTTCACCTGTCTATTTCTCCCTCATCCCTCACCTGTCTACTTCTCTCTCATCTCTCACCTGTCTACTTCTCTCTTATCTCTCATCTGTCTACTTCTCTCTTATCTCTCACCTGTCTACTTCTCTCTTATGTCTCACCTGTCTACTTCTCTCATATCTCTCACCTGTCTACTTCTCTCTTATCTCTCACCTGTTTACTTCTCTCTTATCTCTCCCCTGTCTACTTCTCTCTTATCTCTCACCTGTTTATTTCTCTCTTATCTCTCACCTGTCTACTTCTCTCTTATCTCTCACCTGTCTACTTCTCTCATATCTCTCACCTGTCTACTTCTCTCTCATCTTTCACCTGTCTACTTTTCCCTCATCCCTCACCTGTCTACTTCTCTCTCATTTCTCACCTGTCTACTTCTCTCTTATCTCTCACCTGTCTATCTCTCTGTTATCTCTCACCTGTCTACTTCTCTCTTATCTCTCACCTGTCTACTTCACTCATATCTCTCACCTGTTTACTTCTCTCTTATCTCTCCCCTGTCTACTTCTCTCTTATCTCTCACCTGTCTATTTCTCTCTTATCTCTCACCTGTCTACTTCTCTCTCATCTTTCACCTGTCTACTTCTCCCTCATCCCTCACCTGTCTACTTCTCTCTCATCTCTCACCTGTCTACTTCTCTCTTATCTCTCACCTGTCTACTTCTCTCATATCTCTCACCTGTCTACTTCTCTCTCATCTTTCACCTGTTTACTTTTCCCTCATCCCTCACCTGTCTACTTCTCTCTTATCTCTCACCTGTCTACTTCTCTGTTATCTCTCACCTGTCTACTTCTCTCTTATCTCTCACCTGTCTACTTCTCTCATATCTCTCACCTGTCTACTTCTCTCTCATCTTTCACCTGTCTACTTTTCCCTCATCCCTCACCTGTCTACTTCTCTCTCATTTCTCACCTGTCTACTTCTCTCTTATCTCTCACCTGTCTATCTCTCTGTTATCTCTCACCTGTCTACTTCTCTCTTATCTCTCACCTGTCTACTTCTCTCATATCTCTCACCTGTCTACTTCTCTCTTATCTCTCCCCTGTCTACTTCTCTGTTATCTCTCACCTGTCTACTTCTCTCTTATCTCTCACCTGTTTACTTCTCTCTTATCTCTCCCCTGTCTACTTCTCTCTTATCTCTCCTTTGTCTACTTCTCTCTTATCTCTCACCTGTCTACTTCTCTCATATCTCTCACCTGTCTACTTCTCTCTCATCTTTCACCTGTTTACTTTTCCCTCATCCCTCACCTGTCTACTTCTCTCTTATCTCTCACCTGTCTACTTCTCTCATATCTCTCACCTGTCTACTTCTCTCTTATCTCTCACCTGTCTACTTCTCTCATATCTCTCACCTGTCTACTTCTCTCTCATCTTTCACCTGTCTACTTTTCCCTCATCCCTCACCTGTCTACTTCTCTCTCATTTCTCACCTGTCTACTTCTCTCTTATCTCTCACCTGTCTACTTCTCTCATATCTCTCCCCTGTCTACTTCTCTCTTATCTCTCACCTGTCTACTTCTCTCTTATCTCTCACCTGTTTATTTCTCTCTTATCTCTCACCTGTCTACTTCTCTCATATCTCTCACCTGTCTACTTCTCTCTTATCTCTCATCTGTCTACTTCTCTCTTATCTCTCACCTGTCTACTTCTCTCTTATCTCTCACCTGTCTACTTCTCTCATATCTCTCACCTGTCTACTTCTCTCTTATCTCTCACCTGTTTACTTCTCTCTTATCTCTCCCCTGTCTACTTCTCTCTTATCTCTCACCTGTCTACTTCTCTGTTATCTCTCACCTGTCTACTTCTCTCTTATCTCTCACCTGTCTACTTCTCTGTTATCTCTCACCTGTCTACTTCTCTCTTATCTCTCACCTGTCTACTTCTCTCATATCTCTCACCTGTCTACTTCTCTCTTATCTCTCACCTGTTTACTTCTCTCTTATCTCTCCCCTGTCTACTTCTCTCTTATCTCTCACCTGTTTATTTCTCTCTTATCTCTCACCTGTCTACTTCTCTCTCATCTTTCACCTGTCTACTTCTCCCTCATCCCTCACCTGTCTACTTCTCTCTCATCTCTCACCTGTCTACTTCTCTCTTATCTCTCATCTGTCTACTTCTCTCTTATCTCTCACCTGTCTACTTCTCTCTTATCTCTCACCTGTCTACTTCTCTCATATCTCTCACCTGTCTACTTCTCTCTTATCTCTCACCTGTTTACTTCTCTCTTATCTCTCCCCTGTCTACTTCTCTCTTATCTCTCACCTGTCTACTTCTCTCTTATCTCTCACCTGTCTACTTCTCTGTTATCTCTCATCTGTCTACTTCTCTCTTATCTCTCACCTGTCTACTTCTCTCATATCTCTCACCTGTTTACTTCTCTCTTATCTCTCCCCTGTCTACTTCTCTCTTATCTCTCCCCTGTCTACTTCTCTCTTATCTCTCACCTGTTTACTTCTCTCTTATCTCTCCCCTGTCTACTTCTCTCTTATCTCTCCTCTGTCTACTTCTCTCTTATCTCTCACCTGTCTACATGTACTTCTCTCTTATCTCTCCCCTGTCTACTTCTCTCTTATCTGTCCCCTGTCTACTTCTCTCTCATCTCTCACCTGTCTACTTCAGTCCACTTAATGTTACAAGCAAGCGAACTATTCTCACCTCCGAAAGTCGCCACCACAGAGTCTGTCCAGGGACACTTTAATCGGCTTCCAATCGGGGTCCAGGGTGTTCTTAATCACCTCAGTTCGATAAGTCCGAACCAGACTGCAACAAATTTACACGGCATCGGTTGATAAGGCCAATGATTAATTTCCATAATTATTTAAAACAAAAATTCGGAGTACGAATATTAGCGACCACTCACCGGCCCTTGTCATTTCGCTTCTCAATAATCAAGTAGGGGTCTGATTTGCCGAAGAAGTCCTTCTTGTCCAGACCTCGGCCGCTGAGCTTGAGCATGATGTTCTCCTGGGATACAAGTTGGCGTTATGATTCTCCGTGAACTGTTCGGTTCAAGATGTAGACGAACACTTCCTCTTTTAACTAAAAGGCTCCTAGTAACCTCAGGTTGACTTCCGTACGTCTTTGCTACCTTCAGGTTAACTTCAGTGTGTCTTTGCTACCTTCAGGTTAACTTCAGTGTGTCTTTGCTACCTTCAAGTCAACTTCAGTGTGTCTTTGCTACCTTCAGGTTAACTTCAGTGTGTCTTTGCTACCTTCAGGTTAACTTCAGTGTGTCTTTGCTACCTTCAGGTGGACTTTCGTGCGTCTTTGCTACCTTCAGGTTGACTTCCGTGGGTCTTTGCTACCCTTCAGGTTAACTTCAGTGTGTCTTTGCTACCCTTCAGGTTAACTTCAGTGTGCCTCCTTGCCAAAGTTTGTAAGCTGTATGAATTAAAATTATCCATTAAAGAGAGAAAAGTTATAACTTCAGATATTCAAAGCCTCCTAATTACCGTGGGTCAGGTACCTTCTAGCAAATGTACTATAAGTATCTCCAGCAACTAATTTTAGTTAGCAAAGTTTCCCAAGCCTCCCCTCGGATCCCATCGCCCACCCATCCCCTTTGCGCACCCACCCATCTATCTATCTATCTATCTATCTATCTATCTATCTATCTATCTATCTATCTATCTATCTATCTATCTATCTATCTATCTATCTATCTATCTATCTATCTATCTATCTATCTATCTATCTATCTATCTATCTATCTATCTATCTATCTATCTATCTATCTATCTATCTATCTATCTATCTATCTATCTATCTATCTATCTATCTATCTATCTATCTATCTATCTATCTATCTATCTATCTATCTATCTATCTATCTATCTATCTATCTATCTATCTATCTATCTATCTATCTATCTATCTATCTATCTATCTATCTATCTATCTATCTATCTATCTATCTATCTATCTATCTATCTATCTATCTACGAGATAGATAGATACCTGAAAGTCGATCTATCTATTATCTCTGTCTGTCTATTATCTCTGTCTGTCTAATACTATGCAAACCGAAAACCTGCATTTAGTATTATCTAGTTTTGAAACTAAGGGCTTTGGGGAAGAGTTGCTATGCCACATTCCGGTTCTAGATCTCCTTGATCAGCTCTCGACCTGGCGTCCCTTCAGCCGCCCACTCACCCAGCCTCCCTCACCCCCTCCCTGCCCTCTCTACCTTGAAGCCAGAAGGATTTTCTCTCCTGGCTATTAGCAACTTATTTTTGCGCACTTTTACGCGATGCAGTTTTGCCAAACTATAATAGCCAACTCCTGCATGCTTTATCAGGTTGATCGAATTAGGTGCGGCTAATTAGCAAATTACCTTGTTCCCTCTGTACTCCTCGACGTGAACTGAAATAAAACAAATATGCAGATATATATATACATAGTATATGGCAAATTTAAATTATAAAAGTAAAAATTGCCACGAAGGTCCAAATCGCAAATAATATTGCTGGTGATAAGGGAACTCACAGATACATCTCGCATACTCAAGGCACTGGCCGGATCTGACATTTGGGGCCATTTTTTGAACGCTTAATTGTTCGTTAAGATGTTTTATCAGTAGTAAATAAATTCGAGTTTACCGTGAGTTTGTCAGCGGGCAAGTCAGCCGGCCACCGCAGTGGATGAGGTGGCCCAGGCTTACTGAACAAGCACCAAGAAGCTTTCTCTGAATATTAAAATTAAAAAAAAAATTCGGTTAGAAAAAAAATTAGAAATTGCCGTCTTGTTTTTTTAAAAAGTAAGCATTACATGCAAATTATAAACGACTGCAAATAATTGGCTTTGAAAATCTTTGCAGTCATAAAATAGCAAAACTAGCAACTGACTGACTAATCCGTGCTACATGAAAATCAATAGTCAAGCGACTGAATCGTGCAAAGTCTTGGATTCTGATAAAAATTGTGTAACCCCCACGGGGAATTGTTTATTAGCCATATGTAGTTTGATTTAGAAAATAGCCATGCTCAAGAACCACCTACTACGAACTAGAATCGCGAATGCTAAATTCACAGCAAGTTTTATTAAACATTGATTAGCCAATCACAGAGAAGCGGTTACATTCTAGCTCAGATAACTGTACATTATTCCTGATCGGAGCCTTGTCACTGGCTGTGACTTGCGAGGCAGCCACAGTTAGGTCCAACAGTTGACCGACGATTGGAAAGTTTTCCTGAAATATCACCACATAAGAAACGAGCTAATCACGTGATTGCCCAATGAAGCTATTGATTACTAACCCATTCAAATATTCAATTGAACAGTCACCACCTCGCAGAACCCCTGCCCACGGGTGAGAGAGTCAATTAAACAGCCACCACCCCGCACAACCCCTGCCTCCCGGGGTGAGAGATTCAATTAAACAGCCACCACCCCGCACAACCCCTGCCTCCCGGGGTGGGAGATTCAATTAAACAGCCACCACCCCGCACAACCCCTGCCTCCCGGGGTGAGAGATTCAATTAAACAGCCACCACCCCGCACAACCCCTGCCTCCCGGGGTGAGAGATTCAATTAAACAGCCACCACCCCGCACAACCCCTGCCTCCCGGGGTGGGAGATTCAATTAAACAGCCACCACCCCGCACAACCCCTGCCTCCCGGGGTGAGAGATTCAATTAAACAGCCACCACCCCGCACAACCCCTGCCTCCCGGGGTGGGAGATTCAATTAAATAGCCACCACACACGCACAACCCCTGCTCCCCGGGGGGTGAGAGATTCAATTAAACAGCTACGACCCCGCACAACCCCTGCTCCCCGGGGTGAGAGATTCAAATAAACAGCCACGTCACACAGCCCCTTGGTTGGAGATTAAATGGAATACCCGCGCCATAGTGCATTACATATTATACGAAAAATTATACGAAATCTAGCTAAAACGAAAAACTTTTTTACCCGTGTTAAAAAAGGCAACTTAAGTCTTAAGTGTTTAACGTGCGAATATGCATTGTAATATGCGATGGATAAAAGCTGCATTGCCGTATAAATCAGTTAGATAAGCACACTGCTCTGATTCGCTAATACAGTACGAAAATATTACTTAAAATATAACGAGTACTGCAAACAAATTTACTAATCTAGTGCTGCTGGGTTGGTCCCCAGGGTGACGCCAAATCGTGCCATTATTTGGGGTCGAAGTTTACTGGGGTTAAAATTAAGCGCTAATCAAAACGTCTAAGCGTAGAGTTTTATCTAAAATATGCACGAAATTCTAAGCGTATTGTGCCGTGGAAAACTTAATAATTGTTATGCAACAAATTTTGACTCGCAAACATCGCTTTTTCGCAACTTGCTGCTTGAACTACCCAATTATAACCTTTTATAGTGACAATAAGGGTGAGAGATTCCATTGTTGTAGCCTGGAGGGGCTGTAGCCTAGTGGTCAGAGCGTCGGACTCACGACTTGAAGGTCGGGGGTTCGATTCCCGATCCCACTCGGAACTATTTTTGTCCTTGAGCAAGACACTTAACTCTGCATTGCTTCAGTTCACCCAGCTTTAAAATGGGTGCCAGCATTAGCTGGGATAATTGAGGGTGTGTGTGGCGACCCCCAGTCCTTGGACTGAACAGCCTTCAGATGTGCCGCGCAATAGCTGCGACTGAGCTGTCGGTTGCACAACTGGCCATTAGGGCAGGTGTAATTAGTTATTATTAATATTTTATTATTTTTAGTGACAATGAGACTTCAAACACGCGACAAGTATTAGGGGACTTTTACTGTTGAACTTCTGGAATGCTAATCAAGCATAATTACCGATGTTATCAAGCATAATTACGAGTGGCTGTTTTTTCTGGCAAAGAAAAAGAAGCAGAAGACGTGTTTTTCTCGCTTCAATCATTCCTATATTCATGTTACACTGTTTGTGATTTTACAATAGTTTTACGAGCTATAGATAATTTTCCAGAAAAAAATCACAACTAGTTATCTCATATTACTGTTAATTGGATTCGCAATGTGCTTTATCCGATAGGTTTAGCTAGTCCAGTTGATAGCTAATCCAATCAAGTGTTCAATTAACAGTAGCAACTCTGATAGAATTACACTTGTTAATATACTATATGCTAGAAACCACTCACACAGGGAATAAAGATGCTCTGGTAAGAGCTGGCTTTTAAAGGAAGTTGCTGGCGAACATTCGGAGACGACAGCTGGAATACTTTGGCAATATGATGACGAAGAGAGGAATCGAGTAGCTGTCAGTGCCATGGGAAGATTGAAGAATAAAGAGATCGTGGAAGACAGAAGATAAGCTTTTTGAAAAACCTTAATCACGCCTCAATGAACTGTGCTTTGTGGAAAACTGTGCTCACTAACTTCTTCCGTTGATATGGCACCTGAGAGCGAGAGAGATGCTACTAACCGAAAGAACTACAAACATCTGTAAATGTAAATGTCGAAAACCGAATTCCATTCGTACACTATAGGTACAGGAGCTATAGCCCTTTGAGATTAAATGTACATATCCGGTTTGTAGTATAGAATGTGTATTGCATGTGTAGAATAATCATAAGTTGATATAAGTCACATCTCGTTAAATAAAATTTCCAAGCGAAATCACGCTTAGAGACTTGATCAGCTAGTGAAGACCATATTCTTTACTAATGCACCACACTGTCTGCATGGTTTCATGCGCGACTTTCCCCATCTAAGTCGCTCTCTTCTCTCCTCTCGTCTCGTCCCCACTCAACTCTTACAAAGTCTTAAGTTGGCGCATAGCTACTGACTGTGACCATAACTAAATTAATTCCGCTTTATTAACCGTTGCCGCCGCTGCTGCACAATTCGCCCCTGTGTACCCCTTATGCCTTCCTTTTTTCTCTTTTGCTTTTTCTCAGATAAAAGCCAAAAAGAATAGCTACGGCAAAAGACAGAGGACAACCATGATGAACAGTAAATCTACATAAGCAAGCTCGTAAAGTGTGAAAAGCTGTTTTTAGAGGACTTAAAAGCTACTATTTTCGAGTTTAAGAGATTAGCTCAAAGATGCATCTTCGACGCCTTGATAGACAAAGTATGGCCTAAGTCTCCTTTGATATGCCTGAGGATTGCAATTAACAGCGATATCTACAAGATATCAGTGGCTCTTATGTATAAGACACTTAGTTCTTTTAGCTAACTGTTTCAGTTTTCGTAAATAGATGATAGGGACTGAGGTGTCTATGGTGGGTAGATGGCAGAGACTGATGTGTCTATGGTGGGTAGATGGCAGAGACTAATGTGTCTGTGGTGGGTAGATGGCAGAGACTGATGTGTCTGAGATGGGTAGATGGCAGAGACTAATGTGTCTGTGGTGGGTAGATAACAGGGACTGATGTGTCTGTGGTGGGTAGATGATAATGACTGATGTGTCTGTGGTGGGTAGATGGCAGAGACTAATGTGTCTGTGGTGGATAGATGGCAGAGACTAATGTGTCTGTGGTGGGTAGATGGCAGAGACTGATGTGTCTATGGTGGTTAGATGGCAGAGATTGAGGTTTCTGTGGTGGGTAGATGGCAGAGACTGATGTGTCTGAGATGGGTAGATGGCTGAGACTAATGTATCTGTGGTGGGTAGATAATAGGGACTGATGTGTCTGTGGTGGGTAGATGATAATGACTGATGTGTCTGTGGTGGGTAGATGGCAGAGACTGAGGTGTCTGTGGTGGGTAGATGGCAGAGACTGAGGTGTCTGTGGTGGGTAGATGATAGGGACTGATGTGTCTGTTGTGGGTAGATGATAGGGACTGATGTGTCTGTGGTGGGTAGATGATAGGGACTGATGTGTCTGTGGTGGGTAGATGGTAGGGACTTATGTGTCTGTGGTGGGTAGATGGTAGAGACTGAGGTGTCTGTGGTGGGTAGATGATAATGAATGATGTGTCTGTGGTGGGTAGATGGCAGAGACTGAGGAGTCTTTGGCAGAAAAGGAACACACACGGGCCTATTAGGGTGTCACCAAGCAAATAATTACCTTATGATTTTTTTATGCTGATATGAATTAAATTCGATATTTTGAAGTATTTTTAAGGCCATCAATTCTAGATAAAAGCCTATATTACTAATAATTTATCACTCCTAATATCTGGCATTGGGCTCCCGACTCCATAATAAGCTCGTACACCATGGCAGCGTGCGTCAAAGTGATGATGCGGAGTCTGGTGCGGACAACGCCTGCTAGAGCTCTCCTGCTGCAGTTGCTGCTGCTGCTGCTGCTGTTGATGGAAGCTTACTGTTGCTGATGAAGCTGCAGCACCATTGTATGTTGTCGCCGCTGCTACTGGATGTTCCAGACTCCGAGCTGAGAAGCTGCAAGTGGAATACAATGTAATTATTTAACTATGGTTGAATATTCTTGTCATCTTTTCTGACACAAAAGCCATTTTAATTGCTTTTTTCTTGTGGTACATAAAATTGAATACTAGTGCTGCATTGCCACTTCTGAGTTGCGTGACCGTTTACTGCAAGTCCTAATTGGGACTGGCTCTGAGGCAGGTGATTAGGAAAGAATTCAATCCTAATTGGGCCTTTCTGAGTACAGAAATTGCTGTTGACGCGTTGCTCTATTGTCGGCGGCTGTCTTTGAGATTTATTTAAAGAAAATGATAAAATATAGAAGTGAAGCTACAGTATGCAATTGGTGACGATGGGGAATGGAAATAAAGGCTTGAGAGTGAGGTGGTGAGGCGGTGAGGTGGTGAGGTGGTAAGGGTGTAAGAAGGACAGAGAGTGCTACACGTGCCCCACATAAGTGGAGAGTTGGTTGGCGGCGTGGCGTGGATGTGGAAGGGCAGAGAAAGAGTGAGCTAGTGGGCGGCGTGGGGTGGTTGCAGAAGGACAGGGAGCGAGGGGCTGGATGGCGTGGGGTGGGTGCGGAAGGGAATAGAGTGAGGTGCTAAGCGGCGTGGGGTGGGTGCGGAAGGGCATAGAGTAAGGTGGTGGGCGGTGTGGGGTGGGTGCAGGACAGAGAGAGTGAGGTGGTGGGCGGCGTGGGATGGGTGTGGAAGGACAGAGTGAGTGAGGTGGTGGGCGGCGTGGGGTGGGTGCAGAAGGACAGAGTGAGTGAGGTGGTGGGCGGCGTGTGGTGGGTGCGGAAGGCATAGAGTAAAGTAGAGTGGAGAGCTGCGTGGGGTGTTAGAAAGGACCGGTGTGAAGTGTCGGATTGTTTAACTGATGTTAATTTTTATTGCCAAATAAAATGACACATATTCGTTCATTTAATTAAGTTTATTTTGATAATCAGTTAAGATTTCTGAATAATTCTGTATAAAAACAATTTAGAGTTTATGAATGAAAAAAGCACAAAATGTCTAAGCCGGGCTTTCCACACTGCCTCATTGAAAATTGCTTTTCAATTTTCAAAAAGCCAGGACAAGCAGCCGTCTCTGTAAGAGCAATCTGCAGTACAAACACTGGCTCAGCCAACTTGTTGACTCACATTCCAGTCTCGTTCTACGTTTTCACTGTTTGTTTTGAAATAGTTTTCAATTTTCAAGCAAGCGACAAAGTCAGCCATGAGGAGGTTGGTGGGTGGCAACTGCAGTTTGGAAAGGCGTGAAGATGAGTGGAGACTCTCAAAAGAGGCACTTTCAAGAAGGACTTGACTCTCGAATTTTTTGACAGCTCTCAATTTTTTGGGAATTTTTGTTACCCAACTCAGCTAAATCATTTGTAAATCTATTTGCAAACAAAATGTACCATATGTATCTTTGAGTTTATTGTGTTTAGTCCATACCTTATCTTACTTAAATCTTAGTCTCGCTAAATAATGTATATTTGTATCGTTTAAATACCCTCGAATCTCGAAATTGCCTGGATCTAATTTCATCTCAAAGCACTCAGTTCTCATTCTGGTTAGATCTAAACTCACCTCAACACACTCTAAGCTCAAACTAGCTAGATCTAATCTCTCTTCAACGCACTCTAATCTCATACTACTTAGATCTAATCTCCCCTCAACACACTCTAATCTCAAACTAGCTAGATCTAATCTCTCCTCAACGCACTCTAATCTCATACTACTTAAATCTAATCTCCCCTCAACACACTCTAATCTCATACTACTTAGATCTAATCTCCCCTCAACACACTCTAATCTCAAACTAGCTAGATCTAATCTCTCTTCAACGCACTCTAATCTCATACTACTTAGATCTAATCTCCCCTCAACACACTCTAATCTCAAACTAGCTAGATCTAATCTCTCCTCAACGCACTCTAATCTCATACTACTTAGATCTAATCTCCCCTCAACACAATCTAATCTCATACTAGCTAGATCTAATCTCCCCTCAAAACACTCAAATCTCATACTGGTTAGATCTAATCTCCCCCCAAAACACTCAAGCGAGTTGTACAGTAGATAAAGCTCAAATCAGCTTACACTTCAATTTCAATCATCTGCCTCTCCTCGAACTTGTAGCTGGTGATCAGCGGGATGCCATACACAGGACTGACTGTGTCTTCAATCACTTCGGTTGTAACCGTCTGGAATATTGGCGCAATACGGGTAGATTAAAGTACACCGAGCTTACGTTAAATGTGTGCTTATAATTATAGCTAGCATTTATTTGAGAATCGGTTTAGGGGTACGTGTGATACCGAAAAATGCAAATATTTGCTGTTAGCAGCTGGCCGATCTGCTTTAGCAACTCCCCCCCCCCAGGAGTAGAGGGGATTTAAGCCGGTTCATCCACGCACACAGGACATGCGGGAGACCGTTTATGGAATTTAATTGTAAACATAACAATATTGATAATTGCAGACGGACTGTGGACACCCAAGAGCAACGCCTTTGGAGACATCGTCTTACAATCACTCATCGTCAGTTTTGTACAGTCTCTGTGGCTTGGGGGTTTGGCTCTCATATAGCTGTGAATTCAAATCAACCTTATGCAGATCAAACAGAGGCACCGGTCTAGCTCACAACATCTTTATTCCTCGATAATTAGGGGGGGGGTTGGGTCACTAGCTAAATATTTCTTAAAGATTTTCTACTCTCATTTTTGGGAGCGATAGACTTTTAGCGAAGAGGAGAGGAGAGGAGAGGAGAGGAGAGGAGAGGAGAGGAGAGGAGAGGAGGGGAGAGGAGCGGTTTCTCGGAAATGGAACGATAGCGCAGCGCTGCCCGATGGGAATAACCGAGGGGTTGGAGAGGGCAGTTTGGCGAAAATCCCTCTGCATATTGCGTGGAAAAGGGCGAATGCCATTGGCTTTTTGCCTTCATCTCTCTCTCTCTCTCTCTCTCTCTCTCTCTCTCTCTCTCTCTCTCTCTCTCTCAGCAGCAGATTGCTTGGTCCTTTAGCTTTTTCTTTTTCATCGGCAGGCAGAGGGAGGGCAGAGGCCTCGCGTGTGCAACACAAGGCGCGGCCGAGGGTGAAGGGAGAGGCGGATTCAACTTTGGTGGGGAGGTTCTGCAGTCCAACTGACCCCAGATTCAAATCGCTGAGCTGCTGGGCCGACACCTTCTCCCAAATTGGGTAACAAAATGACCAACCGTTGCAACCAATACTTTCAGGAAAAGTGCGTCGGTAAAGTACGTCGGGTTTTCGGTATTATTGGAAAATGATCTACGAATTGATGCACTCCAGGACTTACATCTTTCTCTGTCATGTAGCTGCCGCTCTGCAACGTAATTACGGCGAACGTCTTGTCGCATGGCAGATCGCTGAAATGCGGAGAAATTCTGCTGGAGTGAACTGAGATAGATAGACGGATAGATAGATAGATAGACGGATAGATAGATAGATAGATAGATGGATAGATAGATAGATAGATAGATAGATAGATAGATAGATAGATAGATAGATAGATAGATAGATAGATAGATAGATAGATAGATAGATAGATAGATAGATAGATAGATAGATAGATAGATAGATAGATAGATAGATAGATAGATAGATAGATAGATAGATAGATAGATAGATAGATAGATAGATAGATAGATAGATAGATAGATAGATAGATAGATAGATAG
The DNA here is from genome assembly GCA_002269645.1 of Macrostomum lignano. NCBI lineage: Eukaryota > Metazoa > Platyhelminthes > Macrostomidae > Macrostomum > Macrostomum lignano. Next base: position 52,481 of record NIVC01002197.1, on the reverse strand, counting down.
ATAGATAGATAGATAGATAGATAGATAGATAGATAGATAGATAGATAGATAGATAGATAGATAGATAGATAGATAGATAGATAGATAGATAGATAGATAGATAGATAGATAGACAGATAGATAGATAGATAGATAGATAGATAGATAGATAGATAGATACCAACAGCATCAGCCCCATTTAAGCTGACTGAAGCAATCCATTAGTCAATCAGAGATCCCCAGTTCATTCGAGGTTAAAGCAAGCGTGTGGAAATCCCCTGAGCAATGAATCGCAGTTCCTTCTTAGAAGCTCCAGTTCCACTCACGCGTTTTTCTCCCTTCTACACAGTGCATTATAAACCTAACATCAGTTAATAATATGCTGTTTTACTGTAATATTATTCAACTAAACAGCGAACGGAGCAATTAATAATTAATAACTCCGCGATAAAACCCGCTGGTGAGAGCAGACACTCCAAGTGGTTTCCGGTTTAAAACACGCAGAGTCGCACAGGCACTCAAGATGCTAATAAAACCCTTTAGCGCTCAGCCTTAATCATATTTTTCAGTCTCTTTCAAACTCTCCTATCGATTAGCAATTAGACTATGGAATTCATACCAATTTCAATAGCTCACTAAAGGCAGAGAGAAAAGACAAAATTTAATATTTAGTCAAGCTAAGCTTCAGTGGAAATATTTGCAGCTGCAGTGTTCCGCTTTTAGAAGACTACTAATTCGTATATAGTATTGCCTGACAGAGTGACTAACGACTCTGTATCTGTTCCTGTTCTGTTTAGCTTGCAGAAAAATGCACTTCATTGGTGAGGTGGGGTGCTGCGGAAGGGAGTGCAATGGTAAGCATGAACTGGTGAGCAGGGTTGGCTCAGCATGGGGAGCTAGGTAACTCAAACTGGATCCGCTGAGAGCACTTATTGTCAGTGGCATTTTGGCTTCTTTGTTTGTTAGAGCTCCCACTGATGGTGGAGAGAGAGAGAGAGGCTTGTTGCTATGCTTGCCCTCTCTCTCCCTCCCTTGTCTACCAGCCGCTCTCTCCCTTGTCTTACCAGTCGCTCTCTCCCTTGTCTACCAGCCGCTCTCTCCTTTGTCTACCAGCCGCTCTCTCCCTTGTCTACCAGCCGCTCTCTCTCTTGTCTACCAGCCGCTCTCTCCCTTGTCTACCAGCCGCTCTCTCTCTCTTGTCTACCAGCCGCTCTCTCCCTTGTCTACCAGCCGCTCTCTCTCTCTTGTCTACCAGCCGCTCTCTCCCTTGTCTACCAGCCGCTCTCTCCCTTGTCTACCAGCCGCTCTCTCTCTTGTCTACCAGCCGCTCTCTCCCTTGTCTACCAGCCGCTCTCTCCCTTGTCTACCAGCCGCTCTCTCCCTTGTCTACCAGCCGCTCTCTCCCTTGTCTACCAGCCGCTCTCTCCCTTTCCCCGTATCTCCAGCGCTGACTCCGCCATATGGCAATTCATGGGCTTTGAGCGCTGAGCTCCCCGCAGCGCTCCAATGATCTCAGATTTAAACAGATGAATTTCAAAAGCAGAGAATCCAAAACTAGCGCTGCCGTGACACAGCTGATGCCACAATGAAGCAAACGGATTTCCCGTTGACAACAATGCCAGGATAAGCCCACCGCACCGCTGTGCGCTGATCTGCACCGGCCACAGCAGATCACGGAAGGCTGCAGTTTCAGCTTCTCATTTGGCCTCAGTTTAATATTATTGAAGATTAAGCCGATAAAATCTCTCAACCTTGTCGTTTTAGAAGGAATTATTTCTTTCATGATTTCACGGCCGCTTCGTCAAGCTGGGGAATAAGAAACTGGGATTATGGAATTAAGTTAGGCCTTTTCAATGGCGTTTAAGTAACTTAATTTGACAACATCAGATTAAAGACGCAATCGGGTTACACAGGATAGAGACACAATCATACAGGATAGAGACACAGTCACACAGGATACAGACACAGTCATACAGGATAGAGACAGTCACACAGGATAGAGACACAGTCACACAGGATAGAGACACAATCATACAGGATAGAGACACAATCATACAAGATAGAGACACAATCACACAGGATAGAGACAGTCACACAGGATAGAGACAGTCACACAGGATAGAGACACAATCATACAGGATAGAGACAGTCACACAGGATAGAGACACAGTCACACAGGATAGAGACACAATCACACAGGATAGAGACACAATCATACAGGATAGAGACACAATCATACAGGATAGAGACACAATCACACAGGATAGAGACAGTCACACAGGATAGAGACAGTCACACAGGATAGAGACACAATCATACAGGATAGAGACAGTCACACAGGATAGAGACACAGTCATACAGGATAGAGACAGTCACACAGGATAGAGACACAGTCACACAGGATAGAGACACAATCACACAGGATAGAGACACAATCATACAGGATAGAGACACAATCATACAGGATAGAGACACAATCACACAGGATAGAGACAGTCACACAGGATAGAGACAGTCACACAGGATAGAGACACAATCATACAGGATAGAGACAGTCACACAGGATAGAGACACAGTCATACAGGATAGAGACAGTCACACAGGATAGAGACACAGTCACACAGGATACAGACACAGTCAAACAGGATACAGACACAGTCACACAGGATACAGACACAGTCACACAGGATACAGACACAGTCACACAGGATACAGACAGTCACACAGGATAGAGACAGTCACACAGGATAGAGACAGTCACACAGGATAGAGACACAATCATACAGGATAGAGACACAGTCACACAGGATAGAGACACAGTCACACAGGATACAGACACAATCACACAGGATACAGACAGTCACACAGGATACAGACACAGTCACACAGGATACAGACAGTCACACAGGATAGAGACACAGTCACACAGGATAGAGACACAGTCACACAGGATAGAGACAGTCACACAGGATGCAGACACAGTCACACAGGATACAGACACAGTCAAACAGGAAACAGACACAGTCAAACAGGATACAGACACAGTCAAACAGGATACAGACACAGTCACACAGGATACAGACACAGTCACACAGGATACAGACACAGTCACACAGGATAGAGACAGTCACACAGGATAGAGACAGAATTTTGTCATATTTCTGCCACTATTTGAATCCAGCATGGTTTTAAGGTTGGCATACGTTTCTTTCACTCCTTGAACAATTCCTAGTAGCATGAGTCTCTTGACACCTCCTTCGGCAAAGTGGCTTGAGCAGACATCGGCAGCCTGAGTCTCGAAGTCACTTGCATCAGTTGATGTGTCAACTATGAGGCTGAGACAGATTTTCAGAAAATCACCACCACTGTCCATTCCAACTTTTGCAACGAACTCAGAACCAAAAGGCGCCCTCCGGTGTTGCAGCATGTAATCAATGAGACCTGCTGGGTCCCTGCAGAATACGACGGAGCAGCGCTTCTTCTGACCGCCGCTGATCTCAAACTCTGCATCGGTCACCGAAAAATACTCGCTGAGGCTGCTGTCCAGCTGCTGCAACTTCGACTCCAGGCCTGCTTCAATTGACTTCCGCCCTTTCCACTTACGGAAGAATTGCGCTGCAGTCCTCGTTTGCCGTCTGCTTAGACTCAGCGCCTGCTGAAAGCAGCTCATTTCAGATGCTGAGATCGGCGAATCGTAAAAAGCAGCCGAGTTTTTAGCTTGTGATGGGGCTAGGAGACTGAGTGTTAGATTACGCCCACGAGTTGCCAGTTGAATTGGAGCAGCACCGTGCGCATCGACAGCTTTTCTTTTGATTACTTTGGCTGCGTGCATCTCAGCCCCTCGCTGGTCCACAGAGTACTCTGTGCACAGGTTTTCCCTGCGTTGAGTGATGGTACAGCAGTGACTGACTCCTCGCCGGAGGATGCAAAGGCAGCGTCGGCAGATTTTAGCTGGCAAAGCTACAGGCAGCTGGTCGTTGGATTTCTTCGGCCGGCCAATCGGGTGAGCCGGAACTTTGGCAGAGCCAAGCCCCTGACCAATCGGAGTCATCCGGGCGACTTCACACAGATCACAATGGCACAGGGGATTCTGTCGTGTGACTGCTGTCTGCTTCACTTTTGAGAAGTCATATGGTTGGGGCAGAGCATCCACTGGCTTTCTACCACTGTCGACATCAAGAAGAAGTTTGCGACACCGAGCGCACAAAGATGCTGGAAGACTTTCATCAGTGATGTCAATATCTTCGATAAAATTTCGATTGATGCGTTGTAGATTTGCGTCACGAATAGGTTCATGAGATGCTCCTTTTTTAAAGCAGATCAGGCATACTTTCAATCGATTCTCCGAATGAGTTAAAGCCGTTGAAGGCATTGCAGAGCTATCAAAAGTGCTATAAAACTGATGATAGAATATAACTTTATTTGAAGTTTGTTGGCGTTGTTTTATGCTAGGATAGAGTGGATTTTCCTATCACTGTGAGATGTTTACTGAGTTTGTAGTGCATGATTGTACATTTTCATTGAACCTTATAGTTGGCCTGCTTGCGGGCATGAAATTTTCAGACGAGTGCAGCATTGTAAATGTCTGGTGGATGTACATCTGTTAAGTTAAAAACTGGCCGCCTAAAGTTAAGCAATCGATTGGTTGATTTCATTCAGCTTAGCTGCGTGTACAACGATTTGGCCAATCAAATGCTATCGATTATGTGAGCCAGAAATAAAGGTTTAGTTACTCTGTAGATCATTGAATACTCAAATCAATCTAGACTTTGTGCAAGACTAGTGGTACTTTAATTTGAACAGTGTGTGACTCGCAGAGATACTAGCTTCAATGTAAACAAGTCTTTAGTTATTTATTTGGCTGTATGGGATAGAAAGGTAGCTGAATTTATTTCGCTAATGACCTGTAAGCTGAAATGGCAGTTTTTATGGAATGTCTTCCTGTTTTGCCAATTAAAAGTACATGAAAATTCAAAAAGTGCAATAAAACATGAAGCTATCGCAAATTTTTTTCTGTTTTTCATTTTTTTCATCTACAGGTGTCTATGGAACAAGAAAAGTTGAATGGATTGCTTCGTACTTTTTTTCTCCCTAAAAGATGTTCCATGGGTGCTGTGGAGAGTTATTGGAATCACAGCAATGCTGAAGTCAGACGCAACTGCTAGGCTCATGTTTGCATAATTACAGAGGGTCCACATAAAAATATGCAACTATATTTCATCCAGATGAATGTAGGAGTTTTTATACATATTTATAGTTTGATTTAGCGAGCAGAGGAAGAATGTTTGATAATGATATTCAGTCGATGAAGCACCAGACATTTGATCCCTCTGTGCAGATGCCATATGCATAATTTTATGATAAGCTTTATTGAAAACTTAACGATTTCAGTGTACTCGATATTTTTTAGTAAAAAAACTGGTCAACACTAATCACTTGAAAGAAAAGTTATTGGCTAAGCCTGGAGTTAAAAATTTTCAAATTTGAATTTGGAAGTGATATGCTAAGTCCGCACGGAATCTGCCACTCTCTCTCCCTCTCTCCTAAATCCCGAGCAGCTTTGTGTCTTTGAGCCTAGTCTCCTCTGTCCCCCCACTCTCCTTCATCCGCTCATCTCTTCTGCTTTTTCTTAAAAACTTCCCAAGCCTTCTCTTTCCCCAGTCTCCCTCGCCAGGGTAGAGCCTGATTACTGCATACTCGAGCCCTGCATTAGCTGTCATCGTTGCATCTCTGAGGGGGGGGGGTTAGATTTCATGGCCAATGCAGCTCTGCTAAAGTACAACCAGCAAGGCAAGAAAGAAGCCACGACAATGATGCTGGATGCTGGATTGACAAGTCACCCCCACCACCCCATTGTTTTGGTGGTGGCAGTGGCTTGATGGGGCTTGTGTTACAGATCTCCCGAAGGGTTGGGTAATTGCATCTGCGCCATGCTCAAATTCTTCAGTCTCTAACCCAGCTTAACAGTTTACTTTTTTGCTTAGCTTCAGTTTCATTTTTTGATTTTATTGTGAACAGAATGGAAGTCACTAGAGCAAAAGACTGTGAAGTCACTCAAGCGACATGCAATCACACCCACTCCTCACTCATCATAGGATCGTGATTCATTCACACAATAACCCCAATTCACCCACTCACCCGAGAATCCTCATTCACCCACTCACCCAAGAATCCTCATTCACCCACCCACTCATCCAATAATCCTCATTCACCCACCCACTCATCCAAGAATCCTCATTCACCCAGTCACCCAAGAATCCTCATTCACCCACTCACCCAAGAATCCTCATTCACCCACCAACTCACCCAAGAATCCTCATTCACCCACTCACCCGAGAATCCTCATTCACCCACTCACCCAAGAATCCTCATTCACCCACTCACCCAAGAATCCTCATTCACCCACTCACCCAAGAATTCTCATTCACCCACTCACCCAAGAATCCTCATTCACCCACTCACCCAGGAATCCTCATTCACCCACTCACCCAAGAATCCTCATTCACCCACTCACCCAAGAATTCTCATTCACCCACTCACCCAAGAATCCTCATTCACCCACTCACCCAGGAATCCTCATTCACCCACTCACCCAAGAATCCTCATTCACCCACTCACCCAGGAATCCTCATTCACCCACTCACCCAAGAATCCTCATTCACCCACTCACCCAAGAATCCTCATTCACCGAGTCACCCAAGAATCCTCATTCACCCACTCACCCAAGAATCCTCACCCACCCACTCACCAGCAAGCCGCGCTGATGACCACCTTGGTGAAATCCGCTGTCGCTTTCCCTCCGGTGTCCTCGGCTCTCAGCGATTTCCTGCAAATGCTACCTCTGGGCACTTTTCTATCGATCAAGGACAAGTTTGGCGATGCTCCACCGCCGCTGCCGCCGCCACCACTGTTGCTGCTAATTCCAACCTGCTTTCGCATGGATGCGGTTTCATATAAATTGCTAATCTATCTGCTCCGATTGCAGTGGCTAATTCAATAGTCTGGAGGAGGGGAATCGAAAGGAAGGCAGACAGGATCTAAGCAGACTGACTGCCAGGTTGGTTCAGTTTAATAAAGGAACGATCGCTGGATTGTAAAATCCCTTGGAAGAAAGAAGAGCTGAAGCGGTTGGTGGAAGAGAAGGGGAGTTGCTGAATCCTCATTATACAGGAGGGGAGGGGCACTGGGATTGGCTCGGGCGTGAAGCACTAAAATAATCTGTCTGGAAAGACACAGAGGAAAACTTCACAGGAAAATGCCATCACTCTACACCATGAGGCTGGCATGCAGACCCGAAAATTTGTGCACGACAATTGGCCTGAGGGGTGGGGTTGTCGTGCGATTAATTCACATCCGTGAGGGCCAACCATTGAAGCACAGAGATTGTACATGCCGGACGATTAGAAAGCCAAGGCTGTTGTACACCTGTATGCATCAATACATCATTACATCATTGCATCAGTACATCACTGTCAGTACATGATTGCATCAGTACATTATTGCATCGGTACATCACCGCATCAGTTCATGATTGCATCAGTACATTATTGGATCAGTACATCACTGCATAAGTACATCATTGCATAAGTACATCACTGCATCAGTACATCACTGCATCAGTACATCATTGCATAAGTACATCACTGCATCAGTACATCACTGCATAAGTACATCATTGCATAAGTACATCACTGCATCAGTACATCACTGCATCAGTACATCACTGCATCAGTTCATGATTGCATCAGTACATCACTGCATCAGTACATCACTGCATCAGTACATCACTGCATCAGTACATCACTGCATCAGTACATCATTGCATCAGTTCATGATTGCATCAGTACATCACTGCATCAGTACATCACTGCATCAGTACATCACTGCATCAGTACATCACCGCATCAGTACATCACTGCATCAGTACATCACTGCATCAGTACATCACTGCATCAGTACATCACTGCATCAGTACATCACTGCATCAGTACATCACTGCATCAGTACATCATTGCATCAGTTCATGATTGCATCAGTACATCACCGCATCAGTACATCACTGCATCAGTACATTATTGCATCAGTACATTATTGCATCAGTATATCACAGCATCGGTACATCATTGCAAAATAGCAGTCGGCCTTTTTGGATAGGAAATAAATATTGGTTTCCAATCCAGAAGTTCTATCTTATACTAGTAGTCCCCGACTTAGGAAGGATTAGGGGAGGGCCACCGAGGGGGTTGGTGTACAGTGCGTTCTTGTCTGTCTGGTTTTACCTCTCCTAACCCCACCACCCATCTGTCTTTATTCCAATAGCTAATATTGTGCCTGCCCATTTTTCAAACCTTCTCTGTTCAAAGGGCTGCAGCTGCCTCTTAACAAAACCTGTGTGTCCCTCTGATGCCCAGGTGCGTTCCAGTGCTTTGCAACTAACTGGCTACCTGCACAATTTGTGTCTTTTTGCCAGAATTTCTTGTTTGCTCAGTCCTCTCCGCCTCTCTCCCTCTCTCTCCATCTCCCTTCCTATTTCCCTTTCTCACTCTCCCTTTCTCTCTGTCTTCAAATCCCCCTCTCTCTTCCTCTCTCCACCTCTCTCCCTCTCTCTCCATCTCCCTTCCTATTTCCCTTTCTCACTCTCCCTTTCTCTCTGCCTTCCTCTCTCCCTCTCCCTCTCTCTCCCTCTCTCTCCCTCTCTCCACCCCTCTCCCTCTCTCTCCATCTCCCTTCCTATTTCCCTTTCTCACTCTCCCTTTCTCTCTGCCTTCATATCTCCCTCTTCCTCTCCCTTTCTCCACCCCTCTCCCTCTCTCTCCATCTCCCTTCCTATTTCCCTTTCTCACTCTCCCTTTCTCTCTGCCTTCATATCTCCCTCTTCCTCTCCCTTTCTCCACCTCTCTCCCTCTCTCTCCATCTCCCTTCCTATTTCCCTTTCTCACTCTCCCTTTCTCTCTGCCTTCATATCTCCCTCTTCCTCTCCCTCTCTCCACCCCTCTCCCTCACTCTCCTTCTCCCTCCTTCTCTCCCTCTCCCTCTCCCTCCATCTCTCCCTCTTTCCCTCTCTCTTCCTCTCTCACTCTCTCTTCCTCTCTCACTCTCCCTTCCTCTCTCCCTGCCTCTATCCCCTCTCTCCCTCTCTCCCTGTCTCCTTTCTCTTTCCTCTCCCTTCAAATTTTCGCGAATTTTTACCAAAGAATTGCCTGAATTCTTTTAAAAATATTTTTTCTTTAGAGCATGGCATAGAAAGCAGTTGGCAATAAAACTCTGTCATAAATGTAACAATTTATAATTCAAAAAACTATACCCAAACTGAGAACCTTCAACTACGAGTTGATTAAAAATGATCGAATTTTTTTGCGGATTTTAGTCGATTAAATCGATAAAAATTTTGCACACGATTTTCCGAAAAAAAACTCAGTACTTACAAAGGCAATTTTTATTAGTTTGTTGTTTTGTTAAATTTGGAATTCAATATTCTATTATTGCTACTACCATGCAAAACTCAGTAGGCTGCAGCGGCGACAGTGGCGGCCAAGCGGTGGCAGGTAAAAGCTTTAGGGGAGAAAAACATGGATTGCATGTTTTGGTTCACACAAAATAGACAATAGATTTCGATGCGACTTCATGGATAAACTAAATCTGCTAGAGGGTCCTATGTATTTAAGAATTCTTTGATGTCACCGTCACTTACTAATTTAAAGAATCCTTTGATGTCACCGCCACTTACTAATCTAAAGAATCCTTTGATGTCACCGCCACTTACTAATCTAAAGAATCTTTTGATGTCACCGCCACTTACTAATCTATAGAATCGTTTGATGTCACCGCCACTTACTAATCTAAAGAATCCTTTGATGTCACCGCCACTTACTAATCTATAGAATCGTTTGATGTCACCGCCACTTACTAATTTAAGAATCGTTTGATGTCACCGCCACTTACTAATCTAAAGAATCCTTTGATGTCACCGCCACTTACTAATTTAAGAATCGTTTGATGTCA
>NIVC01002197.1:35000-37500 GCA_002269645.1 Macrostomum lignano | reverse complement strand
CTTTGGCGCCACTGACAGGTAAGCTTTGGCGCCACTGACAGGTAAGCTTTGGCGCCACTGACAGGTAAGCTTTGGCGCCACTGACAGGTAAGCTTTGGCGCCACTGACAGGTAAGCTTTGGCGCCACTGACAGGTAAGCTTTGGCGCCACTGACAGGTAAGCTTTGGCGCCACTCACAAAAAAGTTTTGGCGCCACTGACAGGTAAGTTTTGGCGCCACTCACAGATAAGTTTTAGCGCCACTCACAGATAAGTTTTGGCGCCACTCACAAATAAGTTTTGGCGCCACTGACAGGTAAGTTTTGGCGCCACTCACAGATAAGTTTTAGCGCCACTCACAGATAAGTTTTGGCGCCACTGACAGGTAAGTTTTGGCGCTACAGACAGGAGTAGTTTAATCGCCTCAAATATACACTGAAGTCGGAACTTTGCTGGACTACATACAAACTACATGTACCTACGTGCGACCTCTACACTCTCAGCATGTGCAAAACTAAAAAAAACGAATACTCACTTGCATGGCGATGTTCCGTGGGGGCGAAGTCCTGTCCACTTCAATCTACTGACGAGATGGAGGTCTCAAAGTCCCCAGCCTCTCATCCGCTCACTCCTTCCCCCTTTTGGCTCAAAGAGAGTTACTCTGAAGTGCTAAGCTGATGACTTGTTCTCAAGTAGACTAGAAGGTAATTTGCATTATTCAGCCGATAGAAGCTGTTATAGATGGCATCCGGTGTACTGCACTGTACGGTAAAGTGCAAAGGGAACTAAGTTTATTGTGGAAGTCAGGAGACAGAAGAGTCAGGAGACTGAAGAGTCAGGAGGCAGAAGAGTCAGGAGGCAGAAGAGTCAGGAGGCAGAAGAGTCAGGAGGCAGAAGAGTCAGGAGGCAGAAGAGTCAGGAGGCAGAAGAGTCAGGAGGCAGAAGAGTCAGGAGGCAGAAGAGTCAGGAGGCAGAAGAGTCAGAAGACAGAATAGTCAGGAGGCAGAAGAGTCAGGAGGCAGAAGAGTCAGGAGACAGAAGAGTCAGGAGGCAGAAGAGTCAGGAGGCAGAAGAGTCAGGAGGCAGAAGAGTCAGGAGGCAGAATAGTCAGGAGGCAGAAGAGTCAGGAGGCAGAAGAGTCAGGAGGCAGAAGAGTCAGGAGACAGAAGAGTCAGAAGACAGAATAGTCAGGAGGCAGAAGAGTCAGGAGGCAGAAGAGTCAGGAGACAGAAGAGTCAGGAGGCAGAAGAGTCAGGAGACAGAACAGTCAGGAGGCAGAAGAGTCAGAAGACAGAATAGTCAGGAGGCAGAAGAGTCAGGAGGCAGAAGTGTCAGGGGCAGAAGAGTCAGGAGACAGAAGAGTCAGGAGACAGAAGAGTCAGGAGACAGAAGAGTCAGGAGGCAGAAAAATCAGGGGCAGAAGAACCAGGGGCAGAAGAGTCAGGAGGCAGAAGAGTCAGGAGACAGAAGAGTCAGGAGGCAGAAAAATCAGGGGCAGAAGAGTCAGGGGCAGAAGAGTCAGGAGGCAGAAGAGTCAGGAGGCAGAAGAGTCAGGAGGCAGAAGAGTCAGGGGCAGAAGAGTCAGGAGGCAGAAGAGTCAGGGGCAGAAGAGTCAGGAGGCAGAAGAGTCAGGAGGCAGAAGAGTCAGGAGGCAGAAGAATCAGGGGCAGAAGAGTCAGGGGCAAAAGAGCGCAGTGCAACACACAGAGAGTACAGTATCACAACGCCTAGTGTATTGGAAAAGGCATTCAATTTCTTATCGAATGTAGCCAACAAACTATATATCGGATCTGCGCAGAGGAAAAGCGACAGATGCAAAAATAACACAGATATCCGAGTATCAAGTATCCGTGCACCCAGGCTAGCCAATCGATTACCATATGGAGAGTCAGAGTGCCATGAGGATGCCAGAGATCAGAGCTCGGGCAAGGGGAAAGCATGCAGGAGTTCCCACAACTAGGACAGCAAAACCAATCCTCTTCCCAGCATCCCAGCCCTTCAATTCGGGAATAAACGAACTAATGAAAGCAACATAAAGCTCGTTCTATCGGGTTAATGGCTGCACTCAATTGATTTCCACTTCTGAATGGGGGGTAGAGAGACAGAGTGCTATTGCAGCAGCTGTAGGTTGCAACGCACCTTGGCTATCATCACCTGCTAATTACGAGCTCAAGCAAAAAGGGTGGCCCACTAGTTGAGTCCGGGGCTTGTGTAGCGAAACTCTTGTTTTCCCTTCATTCTTCCTGCTCCCATTGCCCCTTCCTTAGTGGCTTCATCAGGCTGTAAGACATAAAAGTAGACATTTTAACATCGTTATCGGGAGTATGTGTTTAACGCCATCTAATGTATTTTGGCGCCATCTATCGTCTTTTGGCGCCACCTCAAGTGTCTTTTCGGCATCTAAAATATTTTGGCGCCATCCAAAATCTTTCTGCGCCATTTGAAGTATTTTGGCGCCACTTATAGTGTTTTGGCTCCATCTAGAGTCTTTTGGCGCCATTTATAGTGTTTTGGCTCCATCT
>NIVC01002197.1:0-30000 GCA_002269645.1 Macrostomum lignano | reverse complement strand
GTCTTCTGACACTTCTGTCTCCTGACTCTTCTGTCTCCTGACTCTTGTCTCCTGACTCTTCTGTCTCCTGACTCTTCTGCCTCCTGACTCTTCTGTCTCCCTGTGCTCACACACTCCCTGTGCTCAAAAACTCCCTGTGCTCACACACTCCCTGTGCTCACACCCTCCCTGTGCTCACACCCTCCCTGTGCTCAAAAACTCCCTGTGCTCACACACTCCCTGTGCTCACACACTCCGTAACAAGCAACGGTTACTCTAACAATAAGTACATCAAGCGGCCAAAATATTGAGGAGTAACTTTCGAAAAGCGTGTACAGCTCATACCATTGTGCACCCTGCTTGAGCGCGTGTGCTCATGCTCAGAGGTTGGAAATTGGCTGCCTATCAACGTTACTTCCTGAGACGCCGCAGCTCATCAATTCGAACCATACTAAAAACTCAACTCGCTTCAATACTAAAATCTAAACAAAGGAGAAAGCCAGAAAAGAAAGTTGATAAATGATCAGTTTCCTGTGAAGCATGTCGCCTGTCATAGCAGATCTGGATTTGCTTGCATGTCAAGTCACATGGCTTCCTATACAATCCTTATATAATTGGAAATTATAATAGATTCGAATATTATGATATATCAAAGGCAATGGCACTGGTAACTAGGAATTTGTTTTATTCTTCTTATATTGCCCGTCGCGCGAGACTGACTCAGAGCAACGTGCAAGAAGGATGCCAGAATCAGATTTCCAGGAAATAGCAACCGACGGCTGCACAGGCTTGAGAAGTGAGCACAGTACAGATTTGATTTCCCAATTGGTAATGCAGACACACATACGCATAGTTATGACATTTTCTGTGCAGAGGGCAATTCTCATGTTGCAGAGAGGGCAATTCTCATGTTGCAGAGAGGGCGATTCTCATGTTGCTGAGGGGGCGATTCTCATGTTGCAGAGAGGGCGATTCTCATGTTGCAGAGTTGGCGATTCTCATGTTGCAGAGTTGGCGATTCTCATGTTGCAGAGAGGGCGATTCTCATGTTGCAGAGTTGGCGATTCTCATGGTGCAGAGAGGGCGATTCTCATGTTGCAGAGAGGGCGATTCTCATGGTGCAGAGAGGGCGATTCTCATGTTGCAGAGAGGGCGATTCTCATGTTGCAGAGAGGGCGATTCTCATGTTGCAGAGAGGGCGATTCTCATGTTGCAGAGTTGGCGATTCTCATGTTGCAGAGAGGGCGATTCTCATGTTGCTGAGGGGGCGATTCTCATGTTGCAGAGTTGGCAATTCTCATGTTGCAGAGAGGGCGATTCTCATGTTGCAGAGAGGGCGATTCTCATGTTGCAGAGAGGGCAATTCTCATGTTGCAGAGAGGGCGATTCTCATGTTGCAGAGAGGGCGATTCTCATGTTGCAGAGTTGGCAATTCTCATGTTGCAGAGAGGGCGATTCTCATGTTGCAGAGTTGGCGATTCTCATGGTGCAGAGAGGGCGATTCTCATGTTGCAGAGAGGGCGATTCTCATGTTGCAGAGAGGGCGATTCTCATGGTGCAGAGTTGACAATAAAAAAGGCGATTTGTTTTCTAAATGCAAGAAAAGCCCAGCATTCCAGCTCCAAAATCAAGAGAGAGGCAAACGGGCAGACAGACGGAACGCGCCCAAACAGTGAATCTCGATAAGTGCGTACAAGCACACGCACGGATACAGAGCGCTGGCTGCTTCAGCAAAAACAATAAACCTGCGGATGTCAAGCCCCGGTTTGTCAATCGAAATCGCAGCAAATCTCGACCCAGAAGCTGAACTATAATACTACGTGACAAAAGCCGAGGAAATCAAAGAAAAACAGGCAATATAAAAGCAGAAAATATAGCATGCTTATTATATAGAAAACAGGAATCTACTGCCTATGCACAGATTATACAGATTATATATTTTTACTCAACTGAGTTAAGCCGAGACTGCACAGGAGAAAAAGAGGGAAAGCAAGAGTAGATAAAAATCTGGACAGGGCACGTCACGCAGGGGAGGGGGGCAAATATTGTATTAATAATTTATGCGAGCTTGTCCACGCGGAAGAAGACTAACGGTGTGGGTGAAAATACTCAATACGGCTCGCGTAGACAAGCCTATAGCAGCTCAGACTGGTTTAGATATGATTGAGTTGTCATGCAAAAAGCTTCCAAAAATTTTTTGAACAAAAACTAAAAAAAAGCCAGTAGGTAGCTACTAAAAGTAGATAAAAAGCGAAAAAGCGCGACTTTTGTTATAAAGCACTAGAAAATAAAAGTTGAAAAAAAACTGTCAAAACTGACCAGATTGTGATGCGATGATAATACTGACATTGTCAAAATTTAAAAAATACTTTCTTTTCAGCTCAAAAAGCCACTAAAACGCAACGTCACTTCATGAAATAGAATCGCATTTCGCATTTATAACAACTCTATTTAGTCTACTTAAGTCAGTAGAGAGCTAAGCGCTAACACGACACGATTCAGCAATGACGTCATTAAAATAGATCCAATCCAGTTAATAAAGTTAATCAGTAAGCAATTTCGAGCAGCTGACTAAAGGGGAAGATCTATTAATAGCCTCATTGAGCTCCCGCTGCAGCAGTTCTCTGGCCATTCGCGATTCTTTGCTCAAACTGGTGCGCATTGTTTCAACAACGCCGCACACGTTGTCAAAATAGACGTCTATCAGCTGCTGCCGCATTGAGGTCTCCGTTTCCTGGAAAGTTGAAAGCACAATAATATTCAAGTTTATTATCGATTATTGAGGGCGATTGTTTTAGAATTATTATCGATTATTGAGGGCGATTTTCTTAGAATTAATATCGATTATTGAGACCGATTTTCTTAGAATTAGTATAGATTATTGAGGGCGATTTTCTTAGAATTAGTATCGATTATTGAGGGCGATTTTCTTAGAATTAATATCGATTATTGAGACCGATTTTCTTAGAATTAGTATAGATTATTGAGGGCGATTTTCTTAGAATTAATATCGATTATTGAGACCGATTTTCTTAGAATTAGTATAGATTATTGAGGGCGATTTTCTTAGAATTAGTATCGATTATTAAAGGCGATTTTCTTAGAATTAGTATCGATTATTAAAGGCGATTTTCTTAGAATTAGTATCGATTATTGAGGCTGATTTTCCTAGAATTAATATTGAAATTATTATTGGCAAATAGATAATCAATGAAATAATATTTATGAGAATATTAACAATATTGTATAAAACATTTGACAATCTGATAGAAAAAAATCCTAACTGAATATTTACTTCAATCAATCGACCGATATTAGCAATGTGAGCAGCGGCAATGGCAGACTCGTTTGCACTGGACAGGGCCGCTGGCGACTCCCGCTCTGCTTGCCTGGTCAGACTGCCCGCGATGTCGAACTCCGAACTGTCACAACTGACGTCATCGCTTTTGCACCTGCGAGTTTAATGGCAATAAATAATTAATTTCCACAGACACCCCAAACTGAACCCTACAGACACACCAAACTGAACCCTACAGACACCCCAAACTGAACCCTACAGACACCCCAAACTGAACCCTACAGACACCCCAAACTGAACCCTACAGACACCTCAAACTGAACCCTACAGACACCCAAACTAAACCCTACAGACACCCCAAACTAAACCCTATAGACACCCAAACTGAACCCTAAAGACACACCGAACTGAACCCTACAGACACCCCAAATTAAACCCTAAAGACACATCAAACTAAACCCACATACCGCAGCTCGCTAACCAGTCTCAGCATAACCGTGGCAGTCAATTTGTACTTGGCCGATCTACCGGTAACCTTAGGCGTCACTTCGATCACGTGCACTGAATCCCACTGACCGCTGCAGCCTGAGCTGCCGCACTTCTTAATTAGCACCGCACCAGCAAATCCTTTAGCGGTGCTGTCCAAATCCCACAGGTAGGCCGATGCAATACTGCCGCCGCCATAGTACAGCTCTCTGTATCTTTGCATTGCCGAATTCAATTCGATTTCGATTGTGCGCAACCGATCCGAAGGCACTGCGCCATCCTCCAGGGGTGGAAAGTATTGATTACTCCATGGGGATCTGGGATGGAATGGGATTTTAATAGCTGACTTGGGATAGAATATAATCTTCCACTCTCCCTCACTTCTGTCATTCTACTCAATTGTCTCTACTCGCTTCCCTCATTCTACTCAATTGTCTCTACTCACTTCCCTCATTCTACTCAATTGTCTCTACTCACTTCCCTCATTCTACTCAATTGTCTCTACTCACTTCCCTCATTCTACTCAATTGTCTCTACTCACTTCTCTCATTCTACTCAATTGTCTCTACTCGCTTCCCTCATTCTACTCAATTGTCTCTACTCACTTCCCTCATTCTACTCAATTGTCTCTACTCACTTCCCTCATTCTACTCAATTGTCTCTACTCACTTCTCTCATTCTACTCAATTGTCTCTACTCGCTTCCCTCATTCTACTCAATTGTCTCTACTCACTTCCCTCATTCTACTCAATTGTCTCTACTCACTTCCCTCATTCTACTCAATTGTCTCTACTCACTTCCCTCATTCTACTCAATTGTCTCTACTCACTTCCCTCATTCTACTCAATTGTCTCTACTCACTTCCCTCATTCTACTCAATTGTCTCTACACACTTCCCTCATTCTACTCAATTGTCTCTACTCACTTCCCTCATTCTACTCAATTGTCTCTACTCACTTCCCTCATTCTACTCAATTGTCTCTACTCACTTCCCTCATTCTACTCAATTGTCTCTACTCACTTCCCTCATTCTACTCAATTGTCTCTACTCACTTCCCTCATTCTACTCAATTGTCTCTACTCACTTCCCTCATTCTACTCAATTGTCTCTACTCACTTCCCTCATTCTACTCAATTGTCTCTACTCACTTCCCTCATTCTACTCAATTGTCTCTACTCGCTTCCCTCATTCTACTCAATTGTCTCTACTCACTTCCCTCATTCTCTGTTTCCCCAATCTGTTTCCCCAATTTCACTCATCTTACTGTACCCATTTTCTTCTATCTAAATCTCTACTCTCTCTACCTTCCTCTCTGGTATGTCTCTCTAATCTAAATTTTAATTCAATGGCGCACAACCAACCTGTGACTATCAGCATCTCTGTTATAGTCGCACAGCAGGTAATCTTTTCCACAGCTGAAATCCTTCGACACTTGAAGTGGCTGATCAATGCAACACAGCAGACTCTCAGTCATATTAGGCACCAAATCAACCAGTTGGGTTAAATTCTCTTCAACTGACTGTGGCGGCAGACGGCGCATCAAATCGAGTGCATGATTCAGTTGGCGATCGTTATTGCTCATTATTATTATTGATAGATTATTATCAATATTAATGACTCAGATTTAGTGCTTTTAAAATATGCTGGAATAAAAAAGTTAGTTAGTAAAGAACAATGGCAATCAGAGGAAGCTGAGTTGCAATCAAAAGGAGCTGAGTTGCAATCAGAGAGAGCTGAGTGGCAATCAGAGAGAGCTGAGTTGCAATCAGAGGGAGCTGAGTGGCAATCAGAGAGAGCTGAGTGGCAATCAGAGGGAGCTGAGTTGCAATAAAACGGAGCTGAGTTGCAATCAGAGAGAGCTGAGTTGCAATCAGAGGGAGCTGAGTGGCAATCAGAGAGAGCTGAGTTGCAATCAGAGGGAGCTGAGTGGCAATCAGAGAGAGCTGAGTGGCAATCAGAGGGAGCTGAGTTGCAATAAAACGGAGCTGAGTTGCAATCAGAGAGAGCTGAGTTGCAATCAGAGGGGAGCTGCATTGCAATCAAAGGGAGCTGAGTTGCAACTAGAGGGAGTTGAGTTGTAATCATTCAGTGGGAGCTGAGTTGCAATCACATCTAGGAGCTAATTTGCATTTAGAAAGAGCTAAGTTACATTCAAGAGGAGCATAATTTTGGGCTGCTTCAATGATTACAAAATACTTTTATAATAGGCCTAACCTCTCTTTCTTGTCTCTATCTTGCTCCACTTTCAATTGTCCTATCCCATCCCACTATTTCCAGCCATCTCTGAGTCTACCTGAACCTGAGCTACTAAAATTCTAAGCTGGTGCCTTCCTTGCTACAAAATTTATTGGCTAGAAACTTTCTTGCTAACCAAGTTCATGTTGTCAATAATAAAGACTAAATAATTCTACTCTGCTTCTAATGAGACATTAGAATATATTTTAGATACCAATACATAAAAATAAAATAAGAAATAAGATGACAAAATTATTGCTTTAAGCCCTGATTTAAGGAAAACAATAGTACAAATATTTACAAGGTTGACATTAGCATTTGGTCTTAATATTTGTAGATTTGCACTGTATCCCTTTTATAAAATTTTGTACTAAGTGCAATATTCTTGGCATAGTGAGCCTACTGATTGTCCATACATGAGGGTCAAGGCTTTTGTTATTTAATCCTTAGTACAATGGCTGACAACCCTATAAGCCATTTTAAAATGATTAATACTTATATTTGATTTGACTGGTGACTTAAAAATATAGCCTAAATATATTTGGATTTATTACATGATTACAATTTAAATGATTAAAATTATAAGCATCAAATAGATGGCAATTGATTTTAGGATAAATGTAATTTAAAATGGTACATTTCAACATTTGCTTATATACTATACAAAATGCCAAATTGCCAATAGCAAAAAACTGCTAAATATAAGCAAATTTGATATTGATTAAGACTTTATTTTTCTTTTTGGAATACTAATTGATATTTTCTGATCTAAAGATATATTTCTACTTTTGTACTATGATACTAAGGCTAATTCTAATATTTATATGATTAGCAGATTATAATTTTTATAAAATAAGTTGGATTGATTCTAAACTATGGTCACCTATACATAATTTCCATGTTTGTATGATTATTCAACAAAAGTTAATATATAGCCTTCATTCTTAGTCACACCTGGGCTATATGTTTTTAAAGATATTTATTTTTGTTTGATAATGATATAAATTAAAAAATGCAAACATCAAACAAAATAGATCTATCTTTTGATATAACTTTAGGCCCTAGTCACTTATTTTATTGGGCATCGTAAAGCAAAACTAAAATTTGAAATTGTGGGACAAAAAAATGCCTTATATTTCTAAGCACTTTATATGGGCATTCTCTTTAAAAAGCGAAAAAAATTCAAACTCGAAGGGATCTATAATTAAAGTGGGTCGTTCTCAAAGTTTAGTCGTAAGCAGTGAAACAAATATTTTTAAAATTCAGCCTGAAATATTGAGTCATTTCTCATTTTAGCTGTAAAAAGAGTTTAAAAATAAACGCCTTTTATGGGTCTTAATCTTTTTTCACATTGAACTTTTGATGTCAATCTCAACAGAGTGCACTATTTCATTTTTCGATATAATTTTTATTATCGCACGAGCTATAATACCCACTTTAGAGAAGCTGCATTCTGTTCACGTGGTCTTATTAAAGAAGAAAACTAATAAATGTTATTTATATCTTTGGTTAGTACAACCTAAAACCCATTTAACTCTTTTGATTGCAAAGCAGATGTTGCTATTTCGATTTTTGCTAGAAACGTAACATTATGAATGATAAAAAATCCACTTTTAATTTTATTTGTTCTGTTGATAGAATCGGCTACTAGCTGCGTGTTAATCTGTTTTTTAAGAAAGATAGTCATATCTAACACTAAAGTGTCAGTTAAGGCAGTTTCATTCTATAATAAAACAGAAAAGTTAATTTAATTCAATTTTAAGTTTTTTTTCAATAGCACAAAGTTAACCTAACAAAGAGCGATTTAGCTGACTACAACAAAGCAAGTAGCACCAAAATTATTTTAATTCAAAGCCTTCATCTGTGGGATGAGAAAAAGTACCTCTTTTTTGTCTCTAGTTAAGAAAAAAAATTTCTCAGCACATTGTTAGGTTTTTTGGATGTTTTTTCATGTATTTAGATGAATTTTTGCAATTGATCACCCACTATGTTAGTCAGAACAAACAGAATTTGATTTATTTAGCTAAAATCGACTATTTTTCTCTTGGAAACAGTCGTTAATTTTTGTTGTTTTCACTCAGAAAAGACATTTTAACTGATTTAAAATTTGTAGTGTAAGTTACAAGTAAACATAATTAGTCAAAACAAGAGGTACATAGTAGAAACTGAAAATAAAGTAAGATTTACGAATAATAAAAACAATTGCATGATTTGATTAGTCAAAAAATAGTATTAAAACAATTTTGTATCTGATTTATTATCAATGAAATTAGCTGTCTGAAGCACAAGAAATTAATTTCTTTTAAACATTAAATTTATTCTCATATGTGCTGCACTTCATTAAAGATAGACATGTAGCAACTTAAACATTCAGTTGATACTTTCCACCTTTTGATGCATAGTTACTAACAAGAAAAAAATAAAATAAAAAACTTGCCATTGTGCTGGCAATGTAATATTAAATATGGTACAGAAAGATGGAATCTATACAGAGTGCTACCACACGAATTTTTGAAGTATTTAACAGATAAGTCATGGCAGCACCATAATAACAGACATAATATATTTATATTCTTCTTCGATTGACTTACGCTTTAGATATGTTTTAGATGATGATTTTCCATTGGGACTGACTCTATATTTACCGAGGCCGGACACAGTTAAGTGCGGCTGACAGCACTGGAGCGGCGATTAACAGGGAATGTGATGAGCTGTGGCCTGTGGAGGCAGCCAGCTGATGCGAGCATCAGTAGAAGGGAAAGACATCTAATAATGTCTTGCTATTGGTTTGTTACATATGACGTCTACTTTTTACAGCAAACGACATCTACTTTTATTCTAATGTGATCGATTAATTAATTCTACTGACCCAATTGGCTAAAGCACTGCAAACCGCACACCTCTCGCATCATTGTACAGTGGTACTTTGGATGTGGTCAGTTCTGCAGGCATCGGTGGTTATCAAATGAGACGAATTGCACCGAGCATGACAGTGCAGGACCAGAATCGATTAAGGAGGTTCACAGTGATCCATGCGGCTGCCGAGTCAGACGTCTGTAATAGGCCAATTAACTTACCAAGCCCAAACTACTTAATTTAAATTAATAAAGCTGTTCTATTATGTGCAGCCTAGCTAATTGCATAAGAAAATTGTAAAATAGTAAAATAGCATTAAAAGCTATGTTGCAGAATATAAATGCTTGCTGAATTCTTTTTTCAAAAGAAAACGCAAGTCTGTTCGAAAAAAGATACATGTATTTCAGGTTTTAAAAGAAATGGCGTCCTAGCTCATTTACTATATATATTATAATTCAAAATACTTTTAATGCATTAAAAGACATATTTTGTAAACCTAATTTCTAGCGAAACAATCTTTGTAGATTTTGAGCTTCATATTTAGGTGCTAAGTACAATAATTCAAGTCTTTGAGTTGTACAATAACAATTATTTCGGGTGTTTCTTGTTACGCGATAATTTTAAATACAAGCAATTTAGACGAAAAAAACAAAATATTGATTTAAAAATAACATTTTCTATTGAAATAATCCTTATTAAATAGTAAAAATAGAATAAAAGATGCATCTTAACCATAAAAATTAAAGAAAACTTGCACTATTTCACGATTTTTGGTCGTTTTATTCTCCGTTGCGAAAAATAACAAATTGCTAGATTTCGTCTGAAATGTTTAGTTTCTTGTGGTTTTAATGGCAGTTTTTTAATTAAATTGACGAAATAATCGTTTTTCACAAAACAATTACTTTATTCGAAAACTTTTTTTTCTGTACCAAAACATCATGACCTTAATTTGAGAACTACCCAAGTTAGTTTGCTCTCGGCTTGCGTTCGAATCGGTGCCTGGATTTCCCGTGAGTCCAAGTCGATTTAACAAAACTAGAGAGCGATGGGAGCAAGGCTGCTGATGAGGTTCACAACCTCAGGGGAGGGTAGCTGTGGTTGTTTCTGAGTGGTCAAGTTGATGCTGTCTTTTAGAATGCCAAGCAGACAAGAATTGCTCGTGCAATCCGATTCGGAGTTGCATGTAGTTGAATGTGGTAATATTGATCGCCGGGTGTATTACTTTCAGTAAGGTCGCTACAACCACCGCAGTAACCAGCGAGGAAAAATCCTTAGACGTGGTTAGCTAGAACTAGTGTGAGAAATTTTCTTTCAAAGCGCTCGATCATCGGATCTGTATTCCGAGAGTCACGAAAAACGCACAATAGAGAGCTCGAGGGCCTTAGATTGAGCGCGGTGATATTCAGCACAAGATGTTTAACATTTAACAAAAGGCTAGCATCTTGCTGTTTTGTTGCACAAGGGAAAACTCAAGCCTAGAGCTGTCTACAGTACGCCGGTTGGTGCCAGACATGCACTGATAGGAACTAAAGAGATAGAATTTTCTTACTGCACTGATCATGAACTTCACGGCTAAATGGGGAACAGGTCTCAATAAAAGGGGCCCCAATGAGAGAGTGCGAAGCTTACAAGTTCAAAGGGGATGAGGACATATAATCAGAAAAACAGGCCTCGCACAAGTTAAGTGCAGAGAAGTCTAACAGTTTATACAGAGAGAACGGGTCGGGACAACATAATTGGGCTTCGCAGCTTTTGATTCTGGACCAAGCGGAATATCCTTTAGAGTACAGGCGAAGAAATATACAATGTACATGTTCATGTACAGTAGCAGCTTGAATTATGGGGCAAGCGGACCCCAAATAACGTTAGACAATTACAACACAGGAGAAAAACATCGAGGTCAAATTAAAATTAACTTAAAAAGAGAATTTAAAATTTAAAATAAATAATTCAACAGTTTGCTAATGGCATGCCATGAATTGCCTACTTAGTGGAAACGAGTAGTGCATCTGGCACATGAAGGCCGTACAATTTAGCTTCTCTCACATCTTTTTTAACTCGCGTCTGGCATCTTTGACGCTCGTGTAGGATCTCGCGAGATGACGCAGACTTGGTTCGATATGAGGCAACTTCCAGCTGGCGCGGTTGCAATTGCTTCTAGAAGTCGCTGCTGCGCGGTCGAATCAGATGGGAGCAAAGGGCAGTCGTGCCGTCTCGGTGCACTGGGTAGGCCGCGGGCTTGTCGGCAGGTGCAGCAGCAGCAATTTCGACAAGAGGCCACAGCTGTAAAACGTGGTGCCTGCGGGACTGCTCGCCACTCCAGGGCACACGCATGCCTATTTGGACCTGCTTGCATGACTATCCATGGACGTGGCTCGAACGATAGCTGCAGTTCGTTACGTGGTTGCTGCTTCAGCATAACTCTGTTGCCGACTCTGACGCCATATTGCTCCTTGACACCCTTGCGATCATCTTCATATCCTGGACATAGTTTCTGTGCCAGCCCTTCACCTTTTCATGGTTGACATCGACGAGCTGTGCTGGCTTGATGGTCGGGATGCCGTCGGTAATCATCCCGTCCATATGAGGAGCTCGGCCAGTACGCGACCGGTCGCTCGATATGGTGTCGTGCGGATCCAACGCCAGCAACCAGGCGCATGATGCCCTGCTCCCTCCAAAGCCCAACGCCCTGAGTTCGTCCACTACGGCCTCTTTCAGGTGCGCCCGCCTCACGTGAGGGCGCCTGGCAGACTCATCGTCAGAACAGCATCGTCAGACAGCTGGACCTGGACCTCTACACCCTTGATGCAGCCGATGCCGTTGAAGACTTTGTGCCTGTGCAGGATGGGGTCGCTATAATGCTTCGATGGCGTTGATGTTTTGCGGCTTGGTAGCTTCAGTGAGGTCGCTGGATCGCCGGCACTCCCAACATGAATGCAGGCTGGCACTCCAGTATGCCGTCAGCCCGTGAAAGGTCGCAATTTTTCTGGCCGCTCTACTTGGATGTCTAGGCTGAGCGTTCTGAAGCTGCGGAGACTCATGATGCTGCAGCTGGTTCCGTTGTCAATCATCATAAGAAGCTGCCGGTTTGCCACTTGCACAGTCAGCGAGACGTCGGATGGGTATTTTTGTCTCGTTTGTACAGCGCGAACACGTCCTCTTTGAAGCAGCCGTCTGCAGCTGTAAAGACAGAATTAGTGCCAAGTCCCATCTTTGGAGTCCGGCTGCTGCTTGACTACAGAGCTGTTGACGACAGGCAAGAGTGAGGTGGTTGTTGGGCTTGCCGCAGCTGTGGCAGATCTTGCCCTTGGGTCCATCGCAGGTGGGATGGGATTCCAGCGAGAAAGACTGGACATCCAGTCTTTAGGATGTCCAGCGTCTGCCTGAGGGTAACTTGGCCGTCCGGCCTTTATGGTCGCTGCAGGCTTGGCAGCTCCTTGCGGATGCTATCGGCGATTTGACTATCGGCCTGCTGTGTAGCTAATTAGTTTGCACTTTTGCTTCTCGTTTGTGATACCTGATGCATCAATGCAAAATCGTCAAAGCCGTCATCGTCAAACTCGGTCATCGTCATCGTCAATTCGTCAAAGCCCATTGACTCCAGCGCTAGCCCGCGTTGTCATGAGTCTGCATGCTGATACGGAGAATGGCTCAGGTGGGAATGCAGTGAGAGAAAGTTGTGATGGCTTGATTGCAAAGCCTCTATCCGGCCCGCGGGTCCTTTGAGAGCTTCACAATATGCAATCCTCAAGGTTTGTATACCCTTCTCAGCTGTCTTCTCTCGTCTCTTTTCTCCTCTCTTCCTCTCTCCTCTCTCCTCTCGATCGTTTCTGTTGTTGACTCTGACTGACTGATCATTTGCAGACTGTGGACTCTGGGTTCAGTGCTTGGGGTCGGTTATTTGTGGTGAGGGTTTGCTTACGAGTACTTTGTGTACATGTACATCGTTGCTCATTCTTTATCTTTTCGAGCAAGCCAATTCTCTGTCACCCACCCAAATGCAATGCTGCGATGCTTTTTAAATGTATTCTTACCTAAGGTTGACTTTAATAAACTTTTGTCACTACTGAGAGCTAAAGCTATTTATATTGACTTGATCAGTTTCTATCTCCTCTCTCCTCTTTTTTCCTTTATTCCTCGCCTCTCTTGTTTCTTATCTCCCTTCTCTCTTGTTTATTCCCTCTCCACTCTTCCCTTCTCAGGCCCGCAGTCATTCTCTAGGCTCTCTATCTGGCCCTTGGGATAAAAAAGTTTGCCGAAAACCCCTCGTTGAAGCAATCATTGAGAATGGCCAGAATGTACGAAGCCTCGGTTTCTATATGACATCCAAAAAACTGTGAAATAGAGGGATGTTTTTGACAGATATTGTTCACCAGAGCGGTGGCCCTTTCGATATTACTCGATTATTAACGCAAATGGTGCCAACTTTTACCGTTCAAAGACAGATCTAGCATGTGTGGCCGATTCAGAGCTGAACTCAGAGTCCTGTAGGAGTCATTTACTTCGACAAACCGTCTCAAACTTCAGTTTTGTTTGGTCTGTTGGTGCAGCAAGCCTAAATGGGAAAAATTGTCAGGTTGTACTGAAGCAAATTACTGGAGAGTTCGGCTATGGAAAGCAGAAGCTTGCAGCCAAGAAATTTGTGCTTCGGAAGCCTGCTGATGTGACTTTTTTGATTGAATGAACTCAAAAGCCTTTTGGCCCGTAGATTGCAGTGAAAATATAATTCAAGTATAGCTTAAGAAGGCAAATGTTTCTGCTATTTGCTTCGGGTGGTCTAGAGTTCCTTGCATGAATTTATCTTGAAAACGTTGAATCGAAAGCTTTCCGCAGATAAAAAGCTGAGAAGTGCTTTCGTAGCTTAAGAGGACTCCTGTTTATCACCGTTATCTAGGCAATGAAATACGAAACTGCTCGAAATTGTCAGAGAAACGAGCAGTTCGTTCTCTCTGTCGATAAGGTACGAGTTGTATTATCGAGAAGCTGATTTTTTCCATGTCGTGTGTAAAATTCTTCTTTGTTTCTTAAGTCACTTGGATTTTCTTGATCAATCGAAAAAGTCATTAAATAGGTTATTCACCTTAGATGATAATGACGATATATATTTCTAGTGCATCAGATAACTCTAGCCAATACGCGATCACGATCCGTGATACTTACGGACAAACCATTTTTTGTTGTAGATGCTTTTGCACTTCTAAATCGTGTGACAATGGATAGATAAGAGCACCGTTTTTGATTGCATTATCGACCAGCAGCATAAAAAATGCATTAAATGCATTAATCACACTAAATTAAGCACTTCGAAACGGATTTTAATTTTATAATGCCTACTCAGATTCTTGTAAAAAGTGCTTGAGAAAATTTAAATTTTACAAAATAGTATATTGTTTGGCATCTTGAGGCAATAATAAAGTTTGAAGTAATTTTTAATAACAAGATCAGAGCAACAATCATAACAATTTCATTGACATTTATCAGACAAAAAAACAAATTAAATCTCTAATGTAAATAGCATAGCATTATCGGTAATATCAGCAAAGTAAAAGCAAAAGGGAATAAATGTAAATCTAAAGTAAATGTAAATTTAAATGTAAAGACTCAGCTTTAGTTGGCAGAAACAATGAAACCTTGTTAAATTATCACTCTTTACCCAGTGTTTATATATTTGACTTAGAGCAACCTGCAATGCACAGATCTACGGGGAACGTTCCATCGACCGCGTACAACGCGCTATGCACACACGAGAAGGCCTTAGCCTGGCGAGCAAAGAAAAGGTCACGTGCACGCGAACAACAAAGCAACTCATAATAATAAATTTAACTAATTGAATTCATCACATTGGAATTATATGATGCGAAGATACCGAATTTGCGATAAAATTACTTATCATACGCTCGCAGGTTCAACGGACTTACGGTATTGTTAAAATATGAAGCATAAAAAGTCACTTATTTCGTATACTCTACCGCGCACTATCGCTTACCGACCCTTTATCCCTGTATCAGCTACCCTCAGTCTAAGGGGCAGTAGCCCAATGGTCCAGCGCGGCGCTCTGATGTGCCAGCGGCCCAGGCTCGATTCCAAGTGGAGTCACATTGATTTGGGGCTAAATTGGAATCTCGGCTTGGCTCTGCTCGTGCAATTAACGTCCAGCTTGAGGGCCAACCCCCAAGGCACAGTGAAGTGTACATGCCTAACGATAAATAAAGTTAGGGCCGCTGTACACTCCTGTGTGAGTGTGTGCCTGCGCATGTACATATCCGCTCGCTTGTGCGCCTGCTCAGGGGAACCGGTGGAGTGGGCAGTAATGCCTCTCGTCGGTTGTGTGACAATGTCGCTTAAAGTGCGCCAGGGTGCACACAGCCCCCTGCCTCTAGCTAAACTAAACAGGGCTGCTATTCACCCTTCGGGATTGTGTGCATGCGCACTTTGTGGGTTTGCGTTCCCAGAGGTCAGCGAAGTGGTTTACTGTAGCCTTGTAGGATTTAACGCTCTGCAGTTCTTCCATAGTGGCCTGGATGACCACAGATTCCGAAATGCTGTGGCTCATGGGGAGAATCGTTGAGATGTACTCCAGTCTGTCAGAACACAATCCACTCTTCTACCCACCCCTGTCCCAACAGTGTCCACGCCGCAAGCAATTCTCCGACAATTATCAATTTCCAATCCGTCTCTGCCGTCAAACGAACTCCAGCCCATCCCGAGCCACCCGGACGGTGTGCAGCCGCGCGCCGCCGCTGCCCGGCAGGATGCCGTCAGAGGCCGCCTCGGCCAACAGTCGATTCCTGGCCGCCGGCGGCAGCAGAGCCGCCAAGAAGCCACCGCCGCCAGCGCCGCAGAGAATCGCAGCCGAAGACACTCCGACGTTAGCGGTTGACCCATCGCTGTCGGTTGCACCTAAGTTCTCCAGTCGGTCCAGCAGTGAGGTCAACTGCGCCGACTCGCTGCCAGGCGCCATCGCCAGCTTCCGACCGCGGTACCTCCGGATGCACTGGCAGATTAACGATAAATCGCCCAGCTCTAAAGCCTTGGCAACGCATTCAGCGTCGTCAACCAGGCCGGCGATGATGCTCACAACTGATGCGTCGCGGCAGTGCCAGGAGCGAACAGCTTCTTGCAGCAGGTTGCGAGCCAGTCTGGTGCTGCCGGAGTACAGCAGAATTAAGCTGGAGTCGAGCCGGTCCAGGAATCCGGCAGGCGGTTCCAATGGGGTTACCTGGGATAAGAAATGACCGCAAGGCTCGTGTATCCCAACCAAGGAAGAACAAACAAAACCTAAGTACCTGAATGGCATCTGAGCCTCACCTAAGTATCTGAATGGGATCTGAGCCTCACCTAAGTATCTGAATGGGATCTGAGCCTCACCTAAGTATCTGAATGGGATCTGAGCCTCACCTAAGTATCTGAATGGGATCTGAGCCTCACCTAAGTATCTGAATGGGATCTGAGCCTCACCTAAGTATCTGAATGGGATCTGAGCCTCACCAAAGTATCTGAATGGGATCTGAGCCTCGCCTAAGTATCTGAATGGGATCTGAGCCTCACCAAAGTATCTGAATGGGATCTGAGCCTCACCTAAGTATCTGAATGGCATCTGAGCCTCACCAAAGTATCTGAATGGGATCTGAGCCTCACCTAAGTATCTGAATGGGATCTGAGCCTCACCAAAGTATCTGAATGGGATCTGAGCCTCACCAAAGTATCTGAATGGGATCTGAGCCTCACCAAAGTATCTGAATGGGATCTGAGCCTCACCTAAGTGTCTGAATGGGATCTGAGCCTCACCTAAGTGTCTGAATGGGATCTGAGGATTCTGACTCTCGTTTAAGTATCTGAATAGGATCTGAGCCCCACCTAAGTATCTGAATGGGATCTGAGCCCCACCTAAGTATCTGAATGGGATCTGAGCCTTACCTAAGTATCTGAATGGGGATCTGAGCCTCACCTAAGTACCTGAATGGCATCTGAGGATTCTGAGCCTCACCTTAGTACCTGAATGGCATCTGAGCCTCACCTAAGTACCTAAATGGCATCTGAGCCTCACCTAAGTACCTAAATGGCATCTGAGCCTCACCTAAGTACCTGAATGGCATCTGAGCCTCACCTAAGTACCTAAATGGCATCTGAGCCTCACCTAAGTACCTAAATGGCATCTGAGCCTCACCTAAGTACCTAAATGGCATCTGAGCCTCACCTAAGTACCTGAATGGCATCTGAGCCTCACCTAAGTACCTAAATGGCATCTGAGCCTCACCTAAGTATCTGAATGGGATCTAAGCCTCACCTGAGGGAAGCATAACTGCTTGAAAAATTAGACTGTCGCTCCGATCTGTGCTCAAAGCCTCTATTTCTCCCTACAAAACTGCCTAAAATACACCTACACCAAAAACTCACCTGCACCCTCAACGGCAGTCCTTTAGGCGACCTTGCCACCTTAATTCCTGGATACAGGCCGCCAACTTGATCCTGCCATCCGCCTCCGGTGCTCAGCAGCTGCTCAACAGCCAGCACTCCCCGCACTAGCCTGTCCAAATCGGTGCCTAGCCCAGCCCATCTATGAAGAGCCGCCAGTACAGCCGCAGCTAAGATGCTGCTGGTGCCCAGACCGGAGCCAGCCGGCAAAACAGACCAAGCTGTCACCCGAATGCCCCGCTGTTCCGAGCCGCACACGCGCAACACCTGTTCGGCTAAACTGCCGCCGGCGGCAGAGTTGTCAACGCTAAACAAACCGGACACGATTAGGCAGCATTTAGCTAAAGCTCCAGGCACCAGCGGCCTGGAACAGTCAGCTAAGTCTTCAAGACTGTTTAGTCCAACGACAGCACCGCTGGAGTTGGCGTCAGCGTTCACCAGTTCAATCAGTGATCGACCAGGCCCAGGCCGATGGTCAAAGGCTTCAACCCGGCAGCCGATGGGTTTCCGGCCGTCAACTAGGACGGCAATATTGGCGACGCAGCCGCCGAATTCCCAGCAGATTGGCGGCGTGTCCGACCAACCGCCGGACAGATCAATGCGAGCCGGACACAGCGCTGTGACGCCATGGCCGATGGGCACCGCTGGGCGGATTGGCCGCGACACGCTTCTGGCTGCATCTGCGAGGCAGTGCCATGCCGGAGATTCAGGTGTCAACCAGATTATCAATGAAGATTAAGATATGGATTATCAATGAGGATTAAGATATGGATTATCAATGAGGATTAAGATATGGATTATCAATGAGGATTAAGATATGGATTATCAATGAGGATTAAGTTTTGGATTATCTATGAGGACTAAGATATGGATTATCAATGAGGATTAAGATATGGATAATCAATGGGGATTAAGATATGGATAATCAATGAGGATTAAGATTTAGATAATCTATGAGGACTAAGATTTAGATAATCTATGAGGACTAAGATATGGATTATCAATGAGAGGAATTAAGATATGGATATTCAAAGAGGATTAAGATACTGATTTTTAATGAGGATTAGGAAATGGGTTATTATTAATGATTCGTTCACTTGAGCTAGCGAGAACCTTGTCAGGAGCAAACAAACAAAGCCCACTCACTCACCAAGCTGGTCGTCAAGGCAGGACGCTCGTACGGCGCCGGACACCAGCAGCTGTGCGGCTCTCTCGTAGTGCCGCGCCGCTCGCATTAGCAGATCCGGCCGGCCGGCCCACTCGGCTCGAAGTTCGGCCATGCCGGACAGACCGGCCGAGAGCTGTCCGGCTGAGATGTCCAACAGGGCCCCCGACCAGCGTCGGTTATCGGCCGGGCCGCTGCGGAGGCCGCCGCGACTGCCGGCTTGGGTGCCTGAGGGTGGTGTGACAGGCGGGTACTGGGAGTGAGATGGAGGAGTGACCGGCGGGTACTGGGAGTGAGATGGAGGAGTGACAGGCGGGTACTGGGAGTGAGATGGAGGAGTGACAGGCGGGTACTGGGAGTGAGATGGAGGAGTGTCGGGCGGTTATTGGGAGTGAGATGGAGGAGTGACCGGCGGGTACTGGGAGTGAGATGGAGGAGTGACAGGCGGGTACTGGGAGTGAGATGGAGGAGTGACGGGCGGTTATTGGGAGTGAGATGGAGGAGTGACAGGCGGGTACTGGGAGTGAGATGGAGGAGTGACAGGCCCAGACAGCTACATGCAGGGCTGAGATTACGGCAGAGTGACAGGCACAGACAGCTACATGCAGGGCTGAGATTACGGCAGAGCGACAGGCACAGACAGCTACATGCAGGGCTGAGATTACGGCAGAGCGACAGGCACAGACAGCTACATGCAGGGCTGAGATTACGGCAGAGCGACAGGCACAGACAGCTACATGCAGGGCTGAGATTACGGCAGAGCGACAGGCACAGACAGCTACATGCAGGGCTGAGATTACGGCAGAGTGACAGGCACAGATAGCTACATGTAGGGCTGAGATTACGGCAGAGTGACAGGCATCAAATCACAGACTCACCCAGCAGCAGCCCGATGGCGGCCAGCACTCGAGCCGACCTCGCCCTGGCGATGCCGTCCCCGCCTCCCTCGGCTGCCAGCCGCAGAGCCAGCGAGTCGAGAGCGGGCAGCAGTGGGCTGTCGAAACCATGGGCGACAGCCAAGCCGAACAAAGACCTGAGGCCTGACACCCCACCACTGCTGCGAGTGCCGCTAGAGTGTCGCAGCGTGGCTGACAAAGCTCTGACAAGAGCCGATTGGGCTACTGATCGACGATGCGTCAGCTCCGAGTCGATGTCAACATTGGCAACAATTTCGGCCATTGACAGTCGGCGGCAACGGCGCCACAGAGCGGCTAAATCCGGTTGAGACGCGCCGTCGCCATCAGGGCAGTTGAACAGCCAGGCGAGAATTTCAAGCTGAAGTTTTATTGCAAAGTAGTTTTATTGACATTACACTTCGCTTTACATTGTCGAAATTTTACATCGAAGTTTTGACGTTTTGAAATACTGTGCTCGAAATTTGAAGTAAGTTTAGTCGATGTGAAATTTCGAAAATGTGAAGTTTCGACAATGTAAAGTTACGTCAATGTGAAGTTTCGACAATGTTGAAGCGACCGCCTTTGAGGCCCTCAGTTTTGTTGGAATTTTACGTTTATAAAATTTTTGCTTTGAGCTTTACCCAAAAGACATCAAGCAACGCTAATGCCATCAAAATCCATCAGCTTCCGTAACGCTTAGGTTCAGTTCAGTTCACCTAAACGCTGTGCCATAGAAACTTTCATGATTATAACTTTCCTGGCTTTTAACCTTAATTCCCGCCTGATCGGGTTCTGTGCTTTAAGTCCGTTTTTGCTTGGCTGAGTTTAGACCTCAACCGTAGATGTACGGTTTGACTGTACTTATACGTACAAGTGTTTTATATAGCGTTGTTATATGCTTGTAGGCACTACACTACTTGTACTAGCGTTAGTGGCACAAGTCATCTAGTAGATTAATCATTATATAGGAGTCAATAGTTATTTTATAGTACTGGTTTATGCATTCTACAATTCCAGAACTACTTCTCGAGTTCGGTATTTCGTAAAGGTTTATCTATAGATGATTTATTATTAATCGCAGTGAATGTCTAATTGAGTCGGTTTTTATTGGTATAAATAGGGTTATAATTTTACGAACAATGATAATTCATCCTTTGTAATATATAGACAAGAAGTAAGTTACTAATATTGAGATATTGATGGAAAAAGTTTAAAATCATAGTAAAAACAATGCATTGCTCTTTACATGCCGAATATTTTAACATATAGTTTTAATTAGATCTGAGGTCACTCAGTAAAACAAATATAATATTTTACCAGGCAGTCCCGTGTTGTTTATTCATCATTTAGATTAAAAACCATGAAACATTATATATTTAATCTTCTTCAAAGCCATATTGAACTCGCAGTCTCCACGCGCTGTTTCAAATTAGGATTCGTAGCTAAAAAACAATTTTTTTTAATCGTTGACATTTGAGAGCAGTTGATTCTTGACTAAAAAGACTTAAAAAGTGCATGGCTTCTCCTACTTGTCAAACTTAGGCTCTAACAACTTCCCAATAAAGACACTCTTTTTTAGTTACGTCCACCTAAAATCAGCCAGGCTAGTTGATTCAGCTCTTGATCAAAGAATTTATGCTCCTTAAAATTTTGACCAAAGCACAAATACAAGTGACCATGGGTACCAAAACAAGACTTCAAGAAAAAAATCTGTGCAAATATTTTGTCAGTTTTTTTGTTGACAAGAAATCTGTCTGGCTCACAAGAAGTACTCCAATTCGATGAATTTGGCCAATAGGATATGCCTTTAAAAATTTGGCAAGATTTGATTGGATCATGCCTGAATATTGCCGGATCGCTGGATTGATTTAAACATCTCCAAGAAGAGAGTTCACAAGCTGCTGCTATCGATGACTCCGTTTAGAAATACTTCATTAAAGCAGCAATATGCAAGCCGATAATCTCCATACGAAAAATGAATCGAAAAAACTGATAAGATTCGGTTTCGTAGAGAGCGCGATGCAGATTGTGCGAGATTGTGAAAGTGGAGACCCGTCGAGGCATCTGTACTGCATTCTGTCCCACGTGATCGGGTCAATTTCAGCCATCTTGCTGCCAATCATCATTGTTATTGGAGCCATCGGCAACAGCCTCGTTGCCCACGCCATGCTACGCCGCCTGAGACCGCTTAGTCGGCAGAATCTCTACTTGGGTTGCATCGCCATTGCGGACACTATTAGCCTAGTAGTGATCGGAATTTTCAACGGATTCCTAACTAAAGGCCTGTCTTGGATCACCAGAGGCAAATTTGGCTTCTTCAGTTACAATCTGAACGACGTCGCGTGCAAAATATCTCGCTACGCTATGAACTTCTGCCACGCTCTGTCCTGCATGTGGCTGCTAGTGCTGGTGACTGACCGGGTGTTGGTTGTTCGACGGCCGCTGATGATGAGGAAAGTTGGCATAAAGTGGGCGGTCAGGGCTCTCATTGCATCGTTCGTATTGGCGGCGATGATCGCCCTGCCGAACGGCATTCTAGTTGGTCACGAGACAGTTCACATGCCAGGCGGAATCGTTTTAATCTACTGCTATCACTCGAAGCAGACTCAACTGTTGATGCTTGCTTACACAACGGTAATGTCCAATCCGCCATTGATCTTTATCGTGCTGATGCTGGGGCTGAACGTTTTCCTGCTCTACGAGGTGACCTCGGCTGTGAAGAAGCGGAAGCTTCTCTATTCGAATACTAGCAACAATAGCACAGGGAACGGCAGTGCCCAGAAGTTAAACGGAACTATGCTCGTTCTAATTTTGTCTATCATCTACTTTCTACTGACGTTGCCGCTCATGATAATGAGACCAGTGATGGAGATTTCAATTTACTTGCTGGACATAGCCGAAAACTTGGACTATTTGGTTCTGATAACGAACCTAGCTTACACCAGCCTCACCCTGGCTTTGGTGAATCAGTGCGTCAACTTCTTTGTCTTGTACAAACGAAGTGCCGCGTTTAGACACTGTTTGAAATCGTTCAGCAATGGAACAATTAAGGCCGATTCTAAAAGTGGCTAACTATGGATACACAGCAAAGGAGTTAAGTGAATTGGCAGAACTGATGACTGATGACGTTTGAGAGATTGAAATTATCCATGCGTCTTGTTATTCCTCTTAGACAGTCCTTTTTTGGCAACATACTTCGCAGATATCCATATTTGTTGTTTAAGCGCTAGTTTAGTTTCCCTGATTTCGTCCTTAGCTACCCATTAAACTTATTTCTATTGACTAATCACAGTAAAAAACCTAGCGAAACATGTAAGGTCACTTTTGAACATATGATTTGACCGAATTGATAATAATTTGAACAGCAGATTATAATACCTGTACCCTCTGCGCGCTACTCTCGTGTTCTGGTTTTATTGTTACATCACACGCTTTACCGTGTTCATCTTGTGTCTTTTTTTAGGTCACATCATTTAGCTATTGTGTTTACTCTGTTTCTATTTTTAGATAACACGATTTATTGCGTCATCATGCTTCTATTTTAGATCGAAAAAAACGACGCTTCACTGCGTTGCTTAGTCGATCATACCATATTTGTTGTGACTTTTCAAACACCATAAAAGTTATAAGGATTATTTAATCAAGCGCGATTTGCACGTTTATGATGCTTTTCGAGAATTTTTCCAGTAAAAAGCAATCAGTTTAAAAGGTTTTCAAAATGAATACAATTAAGCTGACGAATTTTGCTCGCGAGCTGTGTCGCTGTTGTACCTCCGGTTAGCACTTCGCTTTTGTTCGCGCAATAGAATGGTTTATTCATCGTTAAATACAAGTCGTAATTCCGTCAGTAAAGCCCATTGTGATTTCAGCGTTTCAAAATTTTACTTGCGTTTGTAGAAGACAAAGGGGGCCTTTGTGTTAAATTTTAGATTCTAGACTAGCAATCAGCGCCCCCCTCATGAGCCACAGCAGACTTGACAACTCAGCAATTCTTGCCCAAGAGTCACAGCATTACAGCAATCTCTAAATTTCCATCCTGACTGCATGAAAATACAAATAGCATAGCTTGTTTCTCCAAATTAATTGGATTCTTTGGATAAACAACTGTTTCTGTTGAAAATTTCAAACTGACAAAATGCTCCTATCTTCAAAGCTATGAAACTGCTGACAGACTTTTTTAACACAAATATTGATCAAACTGTCAATTAACCTAGGAAAGAAGCATATAAAGTCATTGAACTTCTTAAAAGGTGCAAGGTCGAGCTTGTCGAGCTATCATGAGCGCGGCTCCCTCTACGCTTTTTGCTAGCATTCACTGGATCTTCCCTTTTGATCTGTCGGTGGAGAGGCAACGATCGACCGCCGCTGTCTGTGCTGACCCTCTCGAAAGGAATCCCGTCCACGCTCTGCCCTCCGCTAAAATTCAAAACCAGCATTCCACCCCTCACTAAAAAGGGATAACTGGAAACCCCGTGAAATTCACTGATTCACTGACGGGTCCCGAATTAACCTCATCTCTGGCTACAGCTACTGAATAGTGTCTGGAGGGAGAACCGTGGCGACCTTCTCCCAGCACACCGGAACCTGCTCTACCGTCTTCCAGAACGAAGTTCTCTCCACCAGCTCCTGCGCCATCGAGCTGTACAATCAACAAGTTTGGGGGAATTTCACCTTCCACGCCCTTGATCGCAACACAACCTTCTCGCGTACAGTCCTCAACTGCATCGGGCAGCTTAATCGCGTAGGGCGCCTCCAACAAGGTGTCCCTTAGGTGGATCCCCTCAACCGCAGGGAGATCAGGGCGGTTACCATGGCCCTCTCAGGTCATGGTTGTTTTGCCAGAGATTGTCACCTCCAGGGAAAAATCCGCAGTGAGGAATGCCTTTTCTGCCTCTCCGGTGTCGAGAATGCGGAGCACTTCATCTGTGAATGCCCCGCCTTTACTCAGGACAGGCTTACCTACCTCGGCCCAAACCCGGACCTCTCCGACGTTTTCAGGCCCGAGAATCTCTGCCAGCTCGTCCGCTACCCTAAGGGCTACCGGGCGAGCGACCATCCACTTTCTGGACTCTCCGGAGGGGGATCGCGCTGCATACACCGGCACCAACGGATCTCCCTGCGCGACACCGCAGCACCAGCTGCCCGTGGTCGCCAGGGGTTAGCGAAATGGGCGGAACGCCTCCATGCTGTATCTGGGTGCCCGGAGCCCCCTGCAGCTAAGTCAAGTGAGATGGTGTGAGGTATAGGGATTTAAAAGAAAATTTTTATTTAATGCTCTGGAATGAGCCCAGCTCTGCCTTTGTTCGAATGCAATAAACAAGAAAGCAGCAATCCGATGGAGCACGCACAGTTACAAGGAGATGCTTTGAACTTAAATCGAACCTTCTAATTTTCTGGCCTTTTAATAAGCGGACTTGAGTCACGTGGTGAGCCTCTCTCCTCCCCTTGAGGCCTGGAGGCTTTCTTCCATTATCGCTTTCTTAAGCCATCTGTAAAGTAGACGAAGGTTGTACATAAAGACCTTATGTGACACTATGACGCAATGGTTGTCAGCTCTGTGATACTATGACGCAATGGTTGTCAGCTCTGTGATACTATGACGCAATGGTTGTCAGCTCTGTGATACTATGACGCAATGGTTGTCAGCTCTGTGACACTATGACGCAATGGTTGTCAGCTCTGTGACACTATGACGCAAGGTTGTCAGCTCTGTGATACTATGACGCAATGGTTGTCAGCTCTGTGATACTATGACGCAATGGTTGTCAGCTCTGTGATACTATGACGCAATGGTTGTCAGCTCTGTGATACTATGACGCAATGGTTATCAGCTCTGTGA
Organism: Macrostomum lignano; assembly: GCA_002269645.1. NCBI lineage: Eukaryota > Metazoa > Platyhelminthes > Macrostomidae > Macrostomum > Macrostomum lignano. Next base: position 4,830 of record NIVC01002197.1, on the reverse strand, counting down.
TACTATGACGCAATGGTTGTCAGCTCTGTGATACTATGACGCAATGGTTGTCAGCTCTGTGATACTATGACGCAAAAGTCCTCAGCTCCATGACACCATAACGCAATAATCCTCATCTCTATGACACCATGATACAATGGTTGTCCGCCCTATGATTCAATGGTTCCTAACCCTGCGAACCTATGACAGAATAAATTCGAAATTTCTTTGAATTTTGCTTAAATTTCTAGAAATTTCTTTTTCGTCTGCTTTCAGTAGTACTTTTCAGAAAAGACAATCAGCATAGAAATATACGGCTGAGAAATTTTATTACGTAAAAGTTGACACTTTCCTATACAGTATATCTGTTCAATTTGTTAAAGAGCATTTTACGAGTGGCTTGAGTCGGTTTAGGGCCACTAAGTTGAGATTGTTAAAGTAAACATCAATATAAACAAAAAACTCGATGACAGTTTAACTCACTTTTTCTTCATCGCTGGCCCCAGTGACAGGGAAAAGTCGACAGTGCCAAAGACACTGCGGCAGCTTTGAGTCGTTATCGTGAAATAACTCAGCCAATTTTAGACCAGTTCTTAAGCAGAAATTGTTCACTGATTGGCCAAGTATTGAGCAACGATGTTCCGACTCTGCTTGTTGAGTCTTATCAATCAAAGGGCTCATCGGTTGGTCCGCTCTAGCAACTCCAAAGTAAACTCGACTGCCGTCGCTTGCTGTTAGAAGAATGAGAAAAAGCGATGAAGGATTTAACAGAACCATTTGAAGCCAAGTTGCAGTGACCTATGCTGGATGTGAATGGGTGCTGATTATAGCTCGTAGTCACCCATGATGAAATATCTCACGCAAACGGATGCGTACACCTCATGGAAGCTTGGGGCCAAGCCCCCAAAACAGAGAGTGTACATGTCTGACGAGTAGAAAGCCAGGGCCGCTGTACACCGGGTGAGCATTTTGTGAGTGCGTGCATGCGTACAGTATTGTTGCCATTGTATGTGCTCAAGCTAAAAAAATGTCAGTGGGAGTAACCTAAAAATACACACCTGATGCACCATCTTCATCATCTCGTAGTCGAACTCGTACGCAACTTAAATAACAATCAACAGGCAGTTGAATCAATTTTTTCAACAGCACCTGCTGTCTCTCAGTAGCCGCGGATGCTTCTGACAAGCCGGAAACTGCCACCATAGCTGCAGATTCCACGCTGCAATCAACATTGTAGCTGCAGTGAAACCTCCAAGTAGACAAAGTTTGCGACTGAAAGTCCAACAGCAATCGGAAATAAGCCTCGGGCTCATTGGCCAGATAGCAAAACTCTGCCCCAGACAGCAGGACCAGTCGGTTTTTAAAGCCTCCTAGCCGATCCTTTAACTGTCGATTAGCTTCATCAATTCTAGCCGCAGACTCCGCAGCATTCAATGCCGCTAAGGTTGCTAAATCACCAAGTCCTCTGCTCTGACGCATCGCAAGCTCAGTTGTAGATGCCGACGCTAAAAGTTCATTAGGCTCGTCACTAGCCTGATCTTTCGAGTCGGGACAACAGAATGCTGCCAGCAGGTCAAAGACGAGTGACAGGTAGATCGGCGGAGCTCCGCTGTCAATCCCGTCGTAGATGCATCCATGCAGCGGAGCGGTAGTGTGCAGGCCGACCATCGCCGCGGCCACCGATGGTGGAAAATAATACGGCCCGGACACGCGGGCAAATCTGGGCGACAACTTCGAGGATGAGTCATCGGGTACGCAACCGATTTCGAGGCCAACTAGAGACTCGGCACTTGGTCTGTAGACAACTTGAGTAACAAAGCCGGTGGCTGAGTCTAGAGCCAGTACACCGTGTTGCATGGCCTCATCTGCGCTGCACAAGCCAGCTACTGTTAGCACCTTAAGGTGGAATAACAGTAGAGATGATCTTTGAGAGAACTTGTGTCTCATTTTTACGACCCCTTATTAGCTCTAAATCTACTAGAGTTCATTTAACGAGAGGCCATATTTATGTGGCCATGGGTAGGACTTGTTTGTACTTGAGGCGTGTATTCCGACAATGAGAAATTCAGGACATGACATGACCGCTACCGACTCTCGACCATTGTCGACTCTCGACAATTTGTTCACTAATTTGTCTAACAACGATCTGGAAGGGGGTCTAATTAAAAAAGCCTAATAATATAATAATAATAGTTTGATTACACCTGCCCTAATAGTATTGCGCGGCGCATCTGAAGGCTGCGTACCGCTGTTCAGTCCAATGACTGGGGGTTGCCACACACACACACAACCCTCAATTACCCCAGCTAATGCTGGCACCCATTTTACGAACTGAAGCAATGCAGAGTTAAGCGCTTTGCTCAAGGACACACATTTGTTTCAAGTGGGTTAGGAAGCGAACCCCCGATCTTTCATTCGTGAGTCCGACGCCACTAGGCTACAACCCCCTCACTAGGCTACAACCTCCTCACTAGGCTACAACCTCCTCACTAGGCTACAACCCCCTCACTAGGCTACAACCCCCTCACTAGGCTACAACCCCCTCACTAGGCTACAACCCCCTCACTAGGCTTACAGAGAAAAACCTATATAAGTTCAAAGCATGCAATACCTACCTCGGGACAACTATCGCTAACAAGCTGTCCCCAAGAGACTGGCCGAGACAGGCGCATATAAAAGTCGGTACCGCAGACCCAGACACCGGCCGGGCTTGCATCCGCCTCAGCTGACGCATCGATATTGTCTTTGTCGGGGGTGGCAGCACTAGCGGAACAAAACCAGGTCATCTGGCGAACGCAGTGAACGGCTAACGATGCCCAACGCTCCGAGACAAGCGAGACGTTTTCGGATTTCGTCACTTCATCGACGCCATCTGGTAGAGAAATGGACGATCGTATTTTAAAACTATATCATTTGATTCTATCTGTTCTATCTATCAACAATCATGCTGGCATCCAGTAACAGTCATGACGGCATCCAGTGACATTCATGATGCCATCCAGTGACAGTCATGATAGCATCCAGTGACTCTCATGTTGACATCGAATGGCAACCACTTTGACATTCAGTGATAACTCATTTTGGCACACCATAACTAGCATAAGCCATGAGAAACTAAGAAAAATTTTCAACGCCTCACCTCCTGTTGGCACCATAACCACATGCCGACCTAGTGGGTCAAACAGATACGGCCGGCTACCAGAACCAACATGCAGCAAAAGAATTCTCCGATTGGCCAGAGCCTCATCGGGGCTGAGGGTGCACAAGCCACTAGCGGCTGACAGATGCTCCGCAACGCAATAGAGGGCATTCAGAGTAGCACCACCACTGCCAATGCAGGGTGCCGGGTCTACTACTGTGAGTATTTCGCCAATACTTAAACGATTGGCCTGCTTTTCGATGATCAGAGCTTGACACACTTGATCTACTGACTTTTCAGACTGACTAGTCACTACTATGACATTCCAAAATGCATCCTGGCTGATGCAAGGAGGATCAAAGGTTTTGTTAGTTGCCAGAAATGAGTGTAAAAGTATCAATAGTATTATTGCTTATGAATAATTATTTTGTATCAAAGATATTGATCGCTTCTATAAAAATGAGATATTTAGGATATAAAATTTAAAGAAAAATTGAAGATCTATCATCAATATTTTTTCTAGTTGTTTCACTCAGAGTACTTTTGTAGCATACCAAAAAGTTTTTTGCATTCATTCTAAACTAAAGCAAAAATATAAAAAAATGTCAAATAAATTACATTTTATGTGCTGGCGCATTATAAAAAGTCTTCATTACTTACCAGCAATATGTTTGAATAATATACAAAGTGTAACTAGGCCTATATTTCCACTCCCACAAAAAATTTAATTTCACTTAAAAAGAGTGCAAACAATACAAAAAATGACATTTAAAATACTCATTATATAATACCTAAGATTAAATAAAGACTTTTATTTTAACAAAAGTATTAGGCATAAACTACATACATTCCTTGGCTCACCGCTCATTAGCACTAGACAATGGAATTGCTTTAACTCATTCCATACTTGGTATGGAAAATGGTTCAATTACCACGCTGAAAAAACTGTAGGTAAATATTCACTGCAATTGTAAATAATACAAACCAAATACTAGTTCAAGTCAAGCTGTAAGACTCTACAAAGCTATTAATTCAAATGCCACACAATAAGGCTTATTGGAGACTTATTTAAAGTTAGCTCGTATTTTACCATTTGAAAGTTGAGAGTAAATTCTTCTACTCATTTATGAAGCTCAAGAGAAAAAAACTAGACAACGGGAGAGGTTTCACCGCAGGTTAACTTGTCTACCTTTTTCAACTGTTACATTGATTGACGAGGAGGACTTCAGGATCCGGGAGCTTAAGGACATGCGAAGGTATACAACTTCTATGAAAATGCGAAGATTAAATTCCCACTACCACGAGTTTATCTAATAAATTTTCATAAAAATAGACGATTTTGTGATTTTTTAAAGAGACATAGTAACTCTAACAGTAATAATTAAATTACTTTTATAGTAAATGCTAAAAGCTTTTGATAATATTTGTTAAAGTTTGTCTTTCTTAAAAAGTCAAGTGCTTAAAAAAGAAGTTTTATAGCTGCACATTAGTCATTAATCATATATAGGCTAGTACAGTATTACAGGTAAATTGGAGTGTCATTGGTTACTTATGGACGGTCATAAAAGCAGAAGCGAAACAAATTTTGTAGGATTTTAGGATGATAAAATAGGCGGCAGGCCTAACCAGGTGAGTGGAGGTGACCCTTAGAATTATGTAGCATCGCACCATCGGCCGGCATCACATCACCTATTAATCTCTAGGGCCTAATC